>SJYT01047493.1:79016-127110 GCA_006410635.1 Cephalophus harveyi
GGGAGTTGGTGATGGACAGGGAGGCCTGGTGTGCTGCGATTCATGGGGTCGCAAAGAGTCGGACACGACTGAGTGACTGAACTGAACTGAACTGAGGGTACTAGTACTGGCACAGACACAGAATAAATCGAATTGTAAGTGAGAGTAAAGAACAAATACCTTGGCTCATACTTTGGGCCTGGATGTTTTGGGCACATTACAATTGTCTGTCTAGTCAAGGCTATAGTTTTTCCAGTATTCATGTATAGATATGAGAGTTGGACTATTAGGAAAGCTGAGTGCCAAAGAATTGATGCTTTTGAACTGCGGTGTTGAAGAAGACTCTTGAGAGTCCCTTGGACTGCAAAGAGAGCCAACCAGTCCATCCTAAAGGAGATCAGTCGTGGGTGTTCATTGGAAGGACTGATGCTAAAGCTGAAACTCTAATACTTTGTTCACCTCATGCAAAGAATTGACTCATTGGAAAAGACTTTGATGCTGGGAGGGATTGGGGGCAGGAGGAGAAGGGAACGACAGAGAAGAGATGGTTGGATGGCATCATTGACTCAGTGGACATGAGTTTGGGTAAACTCCGGGAGTTTTTAATGGATAGGGAGGCCTGGCATGCTGCAGTACATGGAGTTGGAAAGAGTCAGACACGACTGAGCGTCTGAACTGACTGAACTGACATTATTGGTGCCTTTGGGCTTCCTGTTCTTCTTCTCTGCCAGTATCTAGAGTGTGCCTGCTTCATCCTTTGGTTTTATTTCCTCAGTTTACAGAACAACTGATAAGAGATATGACAGAAAAAAATAGAAAAATTACTTTTTGGATGGAGATGGGATATTTGTATGTATACACATATGTATTTATACATATTTATAGTGTGAGCTATTTATAAATTTTGGAAATTAGGCCTTTATTGGTCGTATCATTTGCAAGTATTCTCTCCCATTCAGTAGGTTGTCTTTTTGTCAGTGATTTCTTTTCATATGGACTTTTAAGTTTAATTAGGTCAAACTTGTTCATTTTTGCCATATATATATCTATATGTAGATATATATATATATAGTTGTTCATTGCCCAGTCATATCTGACTCTTTGCGACACCATGGACTGCAGCATACCAGGCCTCCCTGTCCCTCATCATCTCCCAGAGTTTGCCCAAGTTCATGTTCATTGCATTAGTGATGTGGTCCAGCCATCTTATCCTCTGACGTCCTCTTCTCCTTCTGCCCTCAATCTTTCCCAGCATCAGGGACTTTTCCAATGAGTCATCTCATTCATATCAGATGACCGAAATACTGGAGCTATACGGTCTATATTTGGTATAAAATATATGTGTATTTTATATATATAAAAAATACATATACATATATATATATTTATACATAAAATACATATACATATATATATTTATGTATATAAAACACATATACATATATATAATACATATACATATTTTACATATAAATATATATGTATTTTATCCAAATATAAATGGAATATATAGTAATTATATATATTTGGAAATAATGTATAAAATAAACACTATCTGTATTTTACATTTTTGTTTACTATGTCACACGTGAGTTCTACCATTTACCGTGTTAAGTTGTACCATTAAAAAGCATTTGTTATATCCCAGTCAAAAATCCAGAGAATACCTTGTTATACCATATTTTTGTTCCCACTCAAGAATGAGAATCTTTCATACTCTTCTTTTCCTTTTTTTTTTGTATCTATGTGAGGTGATGGACGCTAAGTAAACTTATTATGGTAAATATTTCACAATATACATAGGTTGGACCATTTTACTACACACCTTAAGCTTGATATATGTCAATCATATCAGTAAAATTGGGAGGGGAAAATGTTTTTATTGATGTATTGTTGTTACACTATTATATTAGTTCCAGATATATAGTAGCATAGTCATTTGGTACTTTTATAGATTGTACTTTCTTACAAATTATTGCAATTAATGGCTATAATTCCCTGTACTGTACAATATATTCATGTTTCTTATCTATTTTATACATGGTGGTATGTATTTCTAAATCCTGTACTTCTGTCTAGCCTCTGCCTTCTTCCCTCTCCCCCTTGTTAGTCATTAGTTTGTTTTCTATATCTTTAAGTCTATTTCTATTTTGCTATGTATATATCCAGGGAAGCCTGGTGTGCTGTAGTCCATGGGGTCACAAAGAGTTGGACATGAAAAATGTATATATCCACTTTTTTTATTTTTTAGATTCTACATATAAGTGATATCATAAATTATTTGTCTTTCTCTGATTTATTTCACTGAGCATATTCTCTAGGTGCATTAACATCGCTGCAAATGGTAGAATTTTTTATAGCTTAGTAATATTCATTTGTGTGTGTGTGTATGTATTAAATCTTCTCTGTACATTCATCTATTGATGGGCACTTAGGTGCTTTCATATTTTGGTTATTATAAATAGTAGTGCTGTGAACATTGAAGTGCATGCATCTTTTTGAATTATGTTTTATTCCAAAATTCCAGGAGTGAATTTGCTGGATTCATATAGTATTTCTGTACTTTGTATTTTTAGTCTTTAGAGGCACCTCCATATTCTTTTCCCCAGCAGATGAACCAATTTGTTACCACCAACAGTGTAAGAGAGTTTCTTTTTCTCCATATCATTGCCAACATATGAAGTTTGTCATTTTGATGATAGCCATTCTGACAGGTGTGAAGTGATAATCTCAGGTTTTATATTTGCATTTTTCTGGTAATTAACACTTTTGAGCATCTTTTCATCTAGAGGTTGGCCATCTGTATATCTTTTTTGGAAAAATGTCTATTATTTTCCAAATTCAAATCTTTTGCTGATTTTTTATTAGGTTGTTTATTCTTTTGACAAAGAATTTACCATAATTTCTCATATGTTTTGGATATTAGCCTCATTAATAGCCATATTATTTGCATGTGTTTTCTACCGTTCAGTAGGTTGTCTTTGTTTTATCAACAGTTTCATTTTTTTTGCAAAGCTTCTAAGTTTAATTAAATCCAAACTTGTCTATATTTGTTTTTATTTATTTTGCCTTATTTATTTTCTCTCTGATTTTTATTTTTACCTTCCTTCTCACTTTGGGTTTTGCTTGTTCTTTTTTCAATTCTATCAGGTGATAGGTTAGGGTGTTTCTTTGATATCTTGCTTCTTGAGGAAGGCTTCTATTGCTATAAACTTTCCTCTTAAAACTGCATTTGCTGCATCCCATAGATTTTTGAAAGTTATGTTCCATTTTTGTTTGTCTCCAGGTGTTTCTAGTTTCCTCTTTGATTTCTTCATTGACTAAGTTTTTCGTAGCATGCTGTTTAGCCTTCATGTGTTAGTTCTTTTCCCATTTTTCTTTCTGTAATTGCTAGTTTCTTATCATTGTGGTTGGAAAAGACAATATAATTTCTCTCATTTTAAATTTGTTGAGACTTGATTTGTAGCCTAGCATGTGATCTTTCCTAGGGAAATTTCTGTGAGCACTTGAAAAAATGTGTATTCTGCTCTTTTGGATGGAATGTTCTGTAGGTATCTATCAAATTCAGTAGTCCTGTTGTGTCATATAAGCACTGTTACTTTGTTGATTTTCTGTCTGGAATGATCTATCTGTTGAATTAAGTGGGGTGCTAAAGTCTCTTACTATTATTGTATTGATATCAATTTTTCCATTTTATATTTGTGGGTATTTGCTTTACATATGTAGGTGCTCCTGAACTGAGCAAGTTTTAACAAGTATAATAGCCTTATCTTGTATCAATCCCTTTATCATTGTATAGTGCCCTTCTTTGTCTTTTTTTATAGCTTTTGTTTTTAGGTCTATTTTGTCTCATGTGAGTATTTTTACCTCCATTTTCTTGTCATTTCTATTTGCATGAAATGTCTTTTTCCAGTCCTCTCACTTTCACTCTGTGTTTTTAGATCTGAAGTGTATCTCTTGTAGGCAGCATATAGATAGGTCTTGAGTTTTATTCGGTCAGCTGCCCTGTGTCTTTTGATTGGAGCATTAAGTCCATGGATGTTTAAAGTAACTATTGATATGTATTCACTTGTTATCATTTTAATACATGTTTTCTGGTTGTTTTAAAATTCTTCTGTTTATTAGCTCTTCTTTTTGTTTCCACCTTTATGATTTGATGATTTTTGGTAGTATGTTTGTGTTTCTTTCTTTTGAGTTTTTGTGTATCTATTATAGGAGTTTTGTTTGTGGTTACCAACTTCCCTGGTGGCTCAGAGGGTAAAGCGTCTGCCTGCAATGCAGGAGACCGGGGTTCGATCCTTGGGTTGGGAAGATCCCCTGGAGAAGGAAATGGCAACCGACTCCAGTATTCTTGTCTGGAGGAGAATCCCATGGACAGAGGAGCCTGGCGGGCTACAGTCCACGGGGTCACAAAGAGTCGGACACGACTGAGCGACTTCACTTTCACTTTGGGTTCATATATGTTGATACATTGGAGAAGGAAATGGCAACCCACTCCAGTATTCTTGCCTGGAGAATCCCATGGACGGAGGAGCCTGGTAGGCTACAGTCCACGGGGTCGCAAAGAGTCGGACACGACTGAGCGACTTCACTCACTCACTTATGTTGATATATAACTACATCTACTTGTTTTAAATTGGAAGGTATTTAGGCTCAAACACATTCTAAAAAATCTACAGTTTTTACTCCCCTCCCCCACGTTTTGTGTATTCAATATTATGCTTTGTATCTTAATGTTTATCCCTTAACTCTTCCTTATATGTTTACCTTTCCTAGTAGGCTTAACCCTTTCCCATAGATTCTTTTTTTTTCTTTCATTCTTGACCACACTGTATGGCTTGTGGGACCTTAGTTAATTGACCAGATATTGAACTTCTGCTCATAGTGGTGAAAGTGCCAATACTTAAAACACTGGACTACCAGCGAATTCTCTCCTATAGATTCTTTCTTCTCTACACTCAGAGACGACGAAGACCCTTTAACATTTATGGTAGGATTAGTGTTGACAAACCCTTGCAGTTTTTGTTTGTCTGAATGTTATCTCTCCTTTGATAACAAATGATAATCTTGATAAGAAGAATATACTAGGTTGCATGTGTTCTATTTCAGCACTTTATATATATCATGTGCTACACTCTACAATCCTGCAAAGTTTTTGCAGAAAAATCAGCTGATAGACTTTTGAGGATTCCCTTGTATACAACCCTTTGCTTTGCTCTTGCTCCTTTTAGAATTCTCTCTTTCACTTTTGTCATTTTCATTATGATATTTTTTGGTGTGAGTCTGTTTGGATTCATCTTGGTTGTGACCCTCAGTGCTTCTTGTACCAGGATATCTCTTTTCTTCAGAATCTGGGAATTTTTGGCTAATGCATTTTCAACTCCCTTCTCATTTTCTTCTCCTTCTAGAGAATTTTGGAACGTTTCAGTTCAGTTCAATTCAGTCTCTCAGTCGTGTCCGACTCTGCAACCCCATGGGATGCAGAATGCCTGGCTTCCCTGTTCTTCACCAATTCCCAGAGCTTTCTCAAACTCATGTCCATTGAGTTGGTGATGCCATCCAACCATCTCATCCTCTGTCATCCCCTCTCCTCCTGCCTTCAGTTTCCCCCAGCATCAGGGTCTTTTCTAAGGAGTCAGTTCTTTGCATCAGGTGGCCAAAGTATTGGAGCTTCGGCTTCTGCCTCAGTCCTTCCAGTGAATATTCAGGATTGATTTCCTTTAGGATTGACTGGTTTGATCTCCTTGCAGTCCAAGGGATTCTCAAGAGTCTTCTCAAACACCACAGTTCAAAAGCATCAATTCTTCAGTGCTCAGCTTTCTTTATGGTACAACTCTCACATCCATACATGACTACTGGAAAAACCATAGCTTTGACTAGATGGACCTTTGTTGGCAAAGTAGCATTTCTGCTTTTTAATATGCTGTCTAGGTTGGTCATAGCTTTTCTTCCAAGGTGCAAGCATCTTTTAATTTCATGCCTGCAGACACCATCTCCAGTGATTTTGGAGCCCAAGAAAATAAAATCTGTCACTGTTTCCATTGTTTCCCCATATATTTGCCATGTAGTGATGGGACTGGATGCCATAGTCTTTGTTTTTTGAATGTTGAGTTTTAAGTCAGCTTTTTCACTCTCCTCTTTCACTTTCATCAAGCGGCTCTTCAATTCCTCTTCTCTTTCTGCTTAAGTGGTATCATCTGCCTACCTGAGGATATTGATATTTCTCCCAGAAGTCTTAATTCTAGCTTGTGGTTCATCCAGCCTGGTATATCACGTGATGTGCTCTGCATATAAGTTAAACAAGTCGGGTGACAATATACAGCCTTGTCATATTCCTTTCCCAATCTGGAACCAGTCTGTTGTCCATGTCCAGTTCTAACTGTTGCTTCTTGACCTGCACAGATTTCTCAGGAGGTAGGTAAGGTGGTTTGGTATTCCCATCTCTTGAGAATTTCCCACAGTTTATTGTGATCCACATAGCCAAAGGCTTTGATGTAGTTAATAGAGGAGAAGTAGATGTTTTTTCTGAAATTTTCTTGTTTTTTTCTATGATTCAGTGGATTTTGGCAATTTGATCTCTGGTTCCTTTAAAAATCTCTTAAATTGTCTTATTTTTTACAGTTTGTTTCTCTTTTGGTCCTGGTTGGGTGATTTTCATTTTTTTATCTTCCTTATCACTTATGTTCATTCCTTCTAGTTTGTTTTTTATTTCAGTGATTCTTTATTTCTGATTTATAAAAATATTTTCTAGTTCCTTGTTAAAATTCTCAGTGTTCATCTATTATTTCCCCTAATTCAGTTAACATTCTCATTATCAATACTTTGAATTAAATTGTTTATCCCTGTTTATTTGGTTTCTTTTTTTTTTTTTTCAGATGTTTTCTCTTATGCTCTCATTTGAGACCAGTTCCTCTGTGTTTTGATTTTGCTTAACTTTCTCTGCCTCTGTGAATTTAGGTAAAATAGTTACCTATTGGCGATCTTGAAGGAGCATTCTTATGTAGGACTATCCCTATACAGACTGCATGCTCGCATTGCCTTTGGTGGGATGCAATTCACATCTTTGCTCAGGATGTGCTGTCAAGTATAAGTGACGGGGCTGAATAAGAGGGCCTAAAACTTGAGCCAAGTGTTAGACAAGACTTCTCCTTTACTCAGTGGCTGTCGCCGTCTGTCGGGACAGGGTCTGATCCCAAGTTGGCTGCAGCTGAAACCCTGAGAGTCAGGCCTGAGTTGGCTCTGTTCCTTTTAAATGTTTGTTTTCCTCTGTCCCTGCATTGGACTGTTGTCCCAGAGCTGGTGGGGCTGAAGGAAGGGGCAGAGCGAACCCATGCTGGCACTTAGATTGTGTTGGCTACAGACAGAGGTCCGAGCTATCTCTAGCATGCTACCTGTGTAGATGCCATTGTTTTTACTTCCTCTGCTCAGATGCAGCCTTGGATCCAAGTCTTTTTTTGTCCCCCACAGCTGACCAGCCCACCCGTCTTCCACTGACCCTGTCCTGGATGGAGGGCACTTTGGGCCCTCGTGAACTCTCAGCATGTAGCAGGGCATGAACTAGGATGGAGCTGCCATCATCAGAGTTTTGGGCTGCTTCTGATGCTTGAAGAAGTGCCATTGATGGGCATTGCTGCCTCATCTAGGCATTGCCCCCGGACTGAGTCACTTCCGTGTCCTGTGCTCAAGATTTCTCCCGAGTTGTGGCAGCTCAAGATCCAGTGCTGCCAGCCCTGTGACATGGAGGATGTTGGCCTGGAGTGTTTGTTTGGCTTGGTCTGAGCTGCATACCAAGGTGGTCACAGGAAGCCTCTATGCCTATCCTGTGGGCAAACCAGCACTTGTGTGCTCCTTATGAGTAGAGTTGAGGCTTCCCACTGCCTTTTGTTAGTCCCAGTGGCCCTCCAGGCAGCCAAGAGAGCTTGTCTGTCCTGTGTAGGACCCTAGGACTGGAGCGTCTGGTCTGTGGCTCTCACCGCTCACTCACTCACCAGGGTGGGTCTCTGACAGTGTACGCTCCCTTTTCCTTTCTGTCTTCTCCCAGAGTCACAGGTCCTGACCTGATCACTTTTCTTCCCTTTCTACCCAATTACATGTGGATCTTTCTTAAAACCTTGATTGTATGGGAGGAGTCTTTTCAGCTAGTTTCCTGTTAGTTATTGGTAAGAATTGTTTCACACGCAGATGTATTTTTAGTGTGTTCATCGGAGGAGGTGAGTTCCACTGAAGTAAATCCTCCTAATTTGGTGTCTTGATCAATCTAGGGGTGCTGTGTATGCGCATGCTCAGACATGTCCAACTCTTTAAGATGCTATGGACTGCACCCCACCAGTCTCCCCTATACATGGGATTTTCCAGGCAACAGTACTGGAGTGCATTGCCATTTCTGCCTCCAGAGGATCTTCCCAGGCCTAGGATTGAATACTTGTCCCCTGCATCTCCTTCATTGGAAGGTGGAGTCTTTACTGCTGAGCCACCTGGAAAGTCCCCTAAATATGTCACCTGCCTGAAAATTACTTCTGAAATATAAATGGTTCTCACATGCATCTGCACAATGGAATCACTTGGCGGGCTTCCATAAACTGTTATTTGTGTTCCCCACCCCATTTCACTCTCCTCACCCAAGACTGTGAATTAGTTGAGCAAAAGTTTGGCCTGACTTTGGAATTTTTTAAAGATCCAGGTGATTCTGTTGTCCAACCAAGCTTTGGAATCCCTAGTCTAGATCTTTGAGGTTCGATTGAGACGGGCCACGTTCACAACTCGACTAGCTTGTTTTCTTACAGAGACATATCTGTAGATAGATGGCATAACCTAATGTGTGTGTGTGTGTGTGTGTGTGAGTATATGCACACCCATGCTTATTCCCATGCTTAAGTGATAGGAGCAAGTCATACAACATTGTTGCCTTTTCTTACCTTTGCTCTTCTGACTCTATCCAGTTATCAACTAAGAATGATTTTTATGTAGGCAGATGTGTTCATTGTTGGTATTAGTGGTGGTATTAATTTAAGACCTAGGAATTCCTCTTCTTTGTTCCCCACCTTTTTTTATTCTTTGTGAATATAAAATGAATAAAAATAAGAAGAGCATTTTTAAAACCCTAATAAAATTATTACATGGGTCAACATTTTATAATTTAAACAAGTGGAAATATTCATTGAACACTTACCAAAACAACCCTGTCATTTAGTACTATTATTCCATTTTACAGCTGAGGAAACTAAAGCAAAGAAAGGAGAATATAATCCTCTTTGGGTACATTTCTTTATTTTAAATCAAGTTAAAATTCTCGCTGCAAATCAACTTACCTATTTGAACATTTTCCCAGTTTTAATAGGGTGAAGGTGGTGTTTGAGTATTATGAGTCTTGACAGCCCAGAAAGTAATTGGCCAAAAGCAGCTGTTTCTTATAGTCTTAAGTCTCTGAAGGTTTTGATGTCTTGAGCAGTTGAAGATATGTGAATGGTGATGAATAATTAATTTTATCTAACAAGATTAATTAAACATTCGTTCTACCCAGTTTTGATTTTGAGAATCGCTTCTAAGTATCTGACAAAAGTATGCTCCTTATTTTCTAGAAGAGTCCCAATGAGAAAAGTTATTTTCCATTGCCAAAGAGGTCATCTGAAGCACATCAAACGTTGTATCCAGATTTTTGTTTTAAAATATGTGATTGTTATTTCTAAAAATGGCTTTGGGTTCAAAAGAAATTATGTTGAGAATTAAAGCAAGTTCCACAACACAACCACTGTTTCCTGCTCAAATGAATTTTACTTTATCAACTTTTATGATAAAAATGCTAAACGCTGCCAAAGCACAAGTGCCTTTTCCCCCAAGGAAAATGTTGTTTTTTTAACTGATACATTCATATTTCTGGTCAGTTAAACAAGAGATTTTTCAATTATGCAACCTGACACACTTTTAATCTTCTACTTTATTTTATACTGGACTTTCTAAGTAGTTTTTCTCACACTATAGGACAATGGATAGGTAAGGTATGCTTTCCAATGAAAGCACTTAAAAATACATCCCGTAAGTACAGATTCATTTTAAAAATATAAACCATTCCGAAAAAGAAGGACACCCCTTCTCACTGGTTACAACCCATGCCCGTTTGGATTGATTTCCTTTTTCTTTCTTTCTTCCTTTTTCTCTTCCTTTCTTTCTCTCTCCTCTTTTCCCTTCCCCTTCTTTTTTAAATTTAAAATCTCAGCATTTCCCTCATTGTGCTGATCAAAATAATGTCCTTAGCCTTCAAGGAAAGCATGGATGTTTGTAACCATAACTGTCAGCAGCCATATTTTTCTGACTACTGAAAGAAACTGATTTGTGTGGGCGTTAGCACCCCTCAACACTCTAAACTGTTCCTTCCTTCCCCCCTCCAATGGCAGCTCTCAAACTACCTACTTGTTTCATGTCAAATGCATGCTTGGCTCTGTAATAAATCACTGATGAACAGCCAACTCTCTGTTTCAGAGGTGCAGCCTGTGAGCATTGATTAATGTAATTCTTCAGGAATGGAACAATGGCTTGTGTGCATATGCACAAGAAAAGCTTGTCCACGGCTATAGATAGCTTTGTTCCATGTGCTCCAGCTTCTCTCCTCACAGTGTTCTCTTTCTGGGCTTAGCATGGACCTCAGCTAATTGATTAACAGAACCTTTAGGCTGCCTGAGGTGGTCCTAAAACAGGGATGTAATCAGAGGTTTTGAAAGACTCCATTCTTGTCTTTGGGGATTATGGCTGAAAGACACATATGGCCGCCACAATAGGCAGAACAGCAAGTCTTCATATTTGGGGAAATTTTGGTGAATTTCAATAATATTTTGCTTCTGTTGTATTATTCTTTTTCTTTAACCCAATTGGTTGTCTTTTTGTAGTTGACAGTTATTTTTTGGACAAAAAATTCATATTAGATTCTTTTTTTTTTTCTTTATTGCCTTTGTTATTGTCCTCAGTTCAGTTCAGTTCAGTTCAGTCGCTCAGTCGTGTCCGACTCTTTGCGACCCCATGAATCGCAGCACGCCAGGCCTCCCTGTTCATCACCATCTCTCGGAGTTCACTCAGACTCACATCCATTGAGTCAGTGATGCCATCCAGCCATCTCATCCTCGGTCGTCCCCTTCTCCTCCTGCCCCCAATCCCTCCCAGCATCAGAGTCTTTTCCAATGAGTCAACTCTTCGCATGAGGTGGCCAAAGTTATTGTCCTTCTTTTTATTAATGTGTTAGGAAGCCCACAATCAGTTTTAACAGTTGTTCTTAAATACTGAATATCAAAGGGCAGCTGAAAATATAATCACAAAATTTTGGTTACAAAATACAACTCTGTTTATCCTTTAATATCTAAATAGCTTATATTTTATCAGAAGAGTGAGAAATATTAAGTAAGCTTTGAAGAGTATTCAGTATTTCTTCAGTATTGTTTAGTTTTGAAATGTAAATTTTTTTTTCATTTCTTTAAATTAAAAAAAATAAGTCAAAGTATACATGGAACAGTAATTGTGCTTAATCGCTCAGTCATGTCTGACTCTTCGTGACCCCATGGACTGTAGCCCTCCAGGCTCCTCTGTCCATGGATTCTCCAGTCCAGAATACTGGAGTGGGTAGCCCATTCCTTTCTCCAGGGGATCTTCTCAACCCAGGGATCAAATCCAGGTCTCCTGCATTGCAGGCAGATTCTTTACTATCTGAGCCACCATGGAAGCCCTATAATGGTAATAATAATGGTAGATTAGTTGCCATTTTTACTTATTTTTCATAGCTTTGCTCGGTTATCAGATATCTTCCAGATTTAATGACGTGTTAAGTAAGTGTGTGTTTGTGTGTGTATGCTTAGTTGCTCAGTCTTGTCTGACTTTTTGGGACCCCATGGACTGTAGCCCTTCAGACTCCTCTGTCCATGGAATTTTCCAGGTAACAATATGGGAGCGGTTTGCCATTTCCTGTTCCAGGGCATCTTCCTGACCCAGGGATTCAATCTGCACCTCCTGTTTCTCCTGCACTGGAGCGGGATTGTGTTGGGTGAGGGAAATGTTAATGTAGGTTCTTATTTTGTTTGTTTTTTTAATAACTAAAATTATATATTATTTTACTTTGACCTTTGGATTTATAGGTAAACAAACTTTTTTTAAAGGCAAAAAACTGAATTCAGCTAAGTGCTGAAAAGATGAAAAATTTCTGGTAAAATCTTATTTCTTGGTATTCTGGAAATATGACTGGAAGTTTTATAGAAGATCTCTTCTCTCCTTTTATGAACAAGAGAGCTAAAGAAAACTAGTTATGTCAGTTAGAATTAGTGAGCAGTGAGGAAAAGAGCTGAAGTCCTTTTTTGGTCTTTCACACATTAATTCATGATCTGTAAGCTTCTCTTTTTCAAAAGGGAGAAGTTTGTCATACAAGATCCTAGAAAAAAATCTGTCATAAAATGTTTTAGAGAAGTCAGTTTTTGTAATATCAAAAAGAATTTACTTCCGTGAAAGAGGGAAAAATTAGGTACTTTTTCACTTATATAGGAGAGATTTTTTCCCTCTGAAGTGTAATCTGTTGATTTAACTTTGAAATGATTATTATCCAAATTAAAATTTATGATACTTAATTCTTAAATCTGTCCAAGAATTATTATTTATAATTTATGAATAATATATATATTTGAGGAGAAGGAAATGGCAACCCACTCCAGTATTCTTGCCTGGAGAATTCCGTGTGCAGAGGAGCCTGGCAGGCTACTGTCCATGGGGTTGCAAGAGTCAAATACGACTTAGTGACTAAACCAACCAACCAACCATATATACTTGAGGCATGAAATTAATATTAATAAACAGCCTATACATGAGACCTGGCAGTGATTCTATGACAAATGTATTCAGAATTTTAACTTGAAACATCAAGAACCTGTCTCCTAAGGAGCTGTACTTGCCCTAGTGGTAATGGGCAAGAATGGGATAGGGAGGGCTAGATGTTTCAGGGATTCTTTGCTGGTGCTGCAATGAGATTTTCTTTTCATGATATCTAGGAGATTAAGGTTGGAAGGAAAAACTTAGGGTAATAGCAATTGACCTGATGGAGTAGA
This sequence comes from Cephalophus harveyi, assembly GCA_006410635.1. Lineage (NCBI taxonomy): Eukaryota > Metazoa > Chordata > Mammalia > Artiodactyla > Bovidae > Cephalophus > Cephalophus harveyi. Next base: position 92,066 of record SJYT01047493.1, read on the forward strand.
GGACTGTGGGAAGGGAAGTGGGAAGAAGAATTCCTAGGATTAGATAATGATACCATATAAAAGATATGAGGAAACTCAGAGATGTATAAATTAGGAATGGTTTCAGCTAAATGGTCCAGTTACACGTGAAAATCAAGAGAACCAAGCTCTTCCAAAATATTAACTAAGTGCTTTCTCCAGTGATCTATCTATCCACTGAGAATATTACAGTCATTTAATTTGATTGACTTAAAGTGAGACTTTTTAGTCTTTTATTTTGGCACTCAATAGAAATGCTGCTGTTGCTAATAATAATAATAATTATAGTAATAATAATAACTATTAATAATATTAGTGGTAAACATTTCTTGAGTAATTACTATTACCACTCACTGTGCTAAACAGTTTATATAATTTTTCCAATTGTTCCATATAATACTATGAAGACTTTATTATGATCCCCATCCTAGTTGGAGGCTTTAGAGAGATTATTCAGCTTGCCTAAGTTGGTTAGGTGGCCAGTGCCTTTTCAAACCAGATCTATCCCCCAGAGTCCACACTCTCACCATTAGTCATCTCAACCAGTGTCTCATTAGCTATCTGAATAACCAAACTTACAATTTTTTCCATCAAGGCATGATTTGTGTCACACCTATTTAGAGGTGTCAACCTCCATAAGAGTCAGAAATGAACTGATTTTTTAGCCTGTCTCAAATGAAAACAATTTTTTTCTTAATTTCATTCATTCTTTTTATTCCCGAATATTCATTGCACCAGGCATTTTACAGCTTGTCAGATGCATACTATGATAAAAAGATAACATGCATGCTCTCATACTCTTTATGTGTTTTCAGGTTGTTTGAAGGATTCAACCATATTGATTTTTAATGAGAAGCTCTGACAATTTTTTTTCCCTATGAGAGATCTATCTTAAGATGACCAAATCTTTGAGTTTGCTTTCAGTGCAACAAAGCACTTAATTTCAGTGAAGCACCTCAACCCTTTTCTTTTATTTGACTGTCCATCAGACTAGCTGATATTTCACAGCTTTATATTCTCAGAGTTCCCTTTGCTGCTGCTGCTGCTAAGTCACTTCAGTCGTGTCCGACTCTGTGCGACCCCCATAGACGGCAGCCCACCAGGCTCCCCCGTCCCTGGGATTCTCCAGGCAAGAACACTGGAGTGAGTTGCCATTTCCTTCTCCAATGCATGAAAGTGAAAAGTGAAAGGGAAATCGCTCAGTCGTGTCTGACTCTTAGCGACCCCATGGGCTGCAGCCCACCAGGCTCCTCTGTCCCTGGGATTTTCCAGGCAAGAGTACTGGAGTGCGTTGCCATTGCCTTCTCCGCAGATTTCCCTTTACATAGGCCTTAAGTTATGGCCTGTCACCGTTATCTATCTCAACCACATCTAAATAACCAAAAAAACAGAATAAAGTTATTTCAAATAACAATACTTTGATGCAAAGTATTATATTCTTTCAGTTTGATCTTATTTGTATACTCTTATTTTTAAGGTAATATTAATAGCTCTTTCCATAGTTGCCTTCTATTATTGTGAAGGCCCCAGTATATTTTCTGGTATGTTACTATTTTTATTCTTAGTACCCTCCCTCTCTCCCCAGAGGACACCATACTTTAAACATACAGGTGACCCTAATGGTGTATTGTGAACTTTGGTGCAAGTGTAGTGTTTATTTATTTTATTTTATTTATTTTTTTGTGTGTGTGTGTGTTTTTTTGTGTGTGTTTGTGTGTGTGTGTGTGTGTGTGTGTGTTTTGGTGTTTATTTATTTTAAAGGAAAGTAAACCTTTCTTCTCATCGTGTTTGTGTCTCAGAAATATTGTTAGCTTCACAGTATAGGGATCTGTATTAAATCTAAATTGAGTCTAACCTTGACTTTTACAGTGAAATTTCTACTTATAGAGTTAGGATCTTCTGCTGCTGCTAAAGTCACTTCAGTCGTGTCCGACTCTGTGCGACCCCAGAGACAGCAGCCCACCAGGCTCCCCGTCTCTGGGATTCTCCAGGCAAGAACACTGGAGTGGGTTGCCATTTCCTTCTGCTACCTCTGAGTAATTCAACATTATTAATATTTTAAGTCAGGGAAAATTAGAAATTTTACTAAGTTTAATATTTGCTATTATATGTAAAGCTAAAAACTATAGTTACTGGTAATTGTAAGAGTTTTCTTTTCTCTAATTTTTGTTTTTTAAACCTAAATTTAAGTATCATGACATTCCCAAATATCCTAATTAAAAAGCTTATCATTAGAAATGACTCTAGAAAGAATTGTAAAAAAGTGCTTGAAAAAGTCTTTATTACAACTTCATATAAATATCATTGTAACACCATTGAAGAGGGACCACTCTGATAGTTAAATATACTTGTATCAATTTTAAAAGTAGTGGTAGTTGAGAGGTGATGGATATTGTTATGGCATAGATTGTGGTGTTGGTTTCATGGCTGTACAATTCTCTCCCGAGCTATCAATTTGTATGTATTAAATACAACTTTTTATATTTCAAGAAGAAAGGAATGATAGTAGCTTTTGTCATGGGATTCTTTTTCCTAATGAGTCATACAACTGAAATGTGTGCTCTGTCATGTCCAACTCTTTGCCACCCTATGGACTGTAGCCTGCTAGGTTCCTCTATCCATGGAATTTTTCAGGCAACTGGAGAGAGTTGCCATTACCTCCTCCAGGGTATCTTCCTGACCCAGGGATCGAAATTCGGTCTCCTGCATTGCAGGCAGATTCTTTACTGCTGAGTCATCAGAGAAGCTCCAAATAGTATAGGAACACTTCTAATGCTGATTATAATGTCTTTTCTAATTTTGGATCTGTAAGTCTCACAATATTTCCTTGATACTTTATATTAGCTGGTATTTTGTATTAGTTGTGTGGTAACATTTAGTAAATCTTATATGTTAAAAGTTAATTTTAAAATAAATATCAAACTAGGGAGTAGGTAGTCACATCTTTTTATTGAAGGAAATTTTACATGCAGTGAATTGCATATATCTAAGTGTCCAATCTGAGTGCTGATGAATGTATATGCCCACATGACAGCAAGTCTAATCAAGATATAAAACGTGTCTGTCATTGCAAGAGTTTCCTCATTTCCTTTTCCAGGCTATCCCTTACCATAGTCAGTAGCTGTTTAGATATTTATCCTAATAGATTAGTTTTGCCTATGTTTTAACTTCATGTAAATGGAATGATTCGGCATGTGCTCTTTTGAAATGGCTTCTTTCACTTGACATGTTTGTGAACTCCATCCACTAGTTAACAGAAATCAATATTCTTTTTTTTAAAATTACTGAGTGGAATTATCAGTTCAATTCAGTCGCTCAGTCATGTCTCTTTTCAACCCCATGAACTACTGCATGCCAGGCTTCCCTGTCCATCACCAACTCCTGGACTTGCTCAAACTCATGTCCATCTAGTTGGTGATGCCATCCAACCATCTCATCCTCTGTTGAATTATATTGTATGAATATATCGCAGTGTGTCCATTCATTCTCCTATTAGTGGACATTTAGATTATTTACAGTTTGGGGCTCTTATGAATGCACTGCTAGAAATGTTATCATAGAAGTACTTTTAGGGACATGTTTTCTTTCTGTGGGTGGGGAGGATAAGAAGTGGAATTGCTGGGTTGTATGTTAAGTGTATGTTTAAGTTTATAAAAGATAATCAGTTTACCAACACTATTTTGCCACTTTATACTCTCTTCAGTGGCGTAACTGGTCTAACTGCTCTACATCTTCACGATCTTTAGTGAAGGATTTATTCTACCTCTTTCTGTGGTTTAATTTGTCTTTCTCTAATGCCTTATGATGTTGAACTTTTCTTCATATGCTTATCAGCCATACATTTATCTTCTTTTATGTTGTCTAAGTCTTCTGCCCATTTAGGGAGCCTGTTTGTGTTTCTGTTATTGATTCATAGAATATTTTAAAATATATTCTACATGTAAATCCTTTCTCATATATTTAATATGTGTGTATATATATGTGGGTATATAAATATATATGTATAATGTTTTCTTTCAGTCTGTGACTTGCCTTTGCATTTCATTAATGGTATCTTCTGGTGAGTAGAAGATTTTAATTTTACTGAAGTCTGATTTATCCATTAAAAATGTTCATAGCCATTTTATTCTTAAAAAAAAATCTGCCTACTCCAATGGCATGAATCTATGGATGTGTTGTCTTCCAGAAAGTTTATCATTTTAACTTTTACATTTAAGTCAATGATATATATCAAATTGATTTTTGTGTGTAGTGTGAACAAGGGGAAAAAGATTTTTTTTTTGCATATATTTATCTAGTCATTCCAGCATGATTTATTCAGGAGACTTCCTTACTCAATTTAATTGCCTTGGGACTTTTGTTGAAATCAATCTATATTATATGCTTGGCCCTGTTTCTAGACTTTCTCTTCTGTTCTGTTGACCTGTTTATCTTTTGTTATGCCAAATAACAAATATACAGACTTTCTTGATTATTATATCATTAACATCTTAAAATTATGATTTATTCCTCCATACATTTTTAAAATTATTATAGCTATTTTAGGTATCATTTTTACAGTGTTTGGTATTAATGTAATGATATAGCTTTATTATACTTAACGTTTGAATGTTACACTTTTTTTCCATCCACGTACTTTTAACTTATGTGTAAATTCATATTTGTGGCCCTGGTGGCTCAGACGGTAAAGCGTCTGTCTACAATGCGGGAGACCTGGGTTCAATACCTGGGTTGGGAAGATCCCCTGGAGAAGCAAATGGCAATCCACTCCAGTACTATTGCCTGGAAAATCCCATGAATAGAGGAGCCTGGTAGGCTACAGTCCATGGGGTCACAGAGTCAGACATGACTGAGTGACTTCACTTTCACTTTTTCTTTTCTCAAAGCTGGGTAGTCTTGATTTTTTAAATTTTAGTCTAATATTATCAATATAATCATCTAATAATATTGCCTATGCCTATAAAGTAGGATGAAAAGTGAAAGTGTTAATTACTTCGTGTCCTGCTCTTTGTGATCACGTGGACTGTAGCCTGCCAAGCTTGTCTGTCCATGTAATTCTCCAGGCAAGAATACTGGAGTGAGTTCAGTTCAGTTCAGTTACTTAGTCCTGTCCGACTCTTTGCTATACTGTGGACTGCAGCACACCATACTTCCCTGTCCATCACTAACTCCTGGAGCTTACTCAAACTCATGTCCATTGAGTCAGTGATGCCATCCAATCATCTTGTCCTCTGTCATCCCCTTCACCTCCTGCCTTCAATTTTTCCCAGCAGCAGGGTCTTTTCAAATGAGTCAGTTTTCTGCATCAGGTGACCAAAGTATTGGAGTTTCAGCTTCAACATCAGTCCTTCTAATGAATATTCAGGGCTGATTTCCTTTAGGATGGACTGGTTGGATCTCCTTGAGTCGAAGGGACTCTCAAGGGTCTTCTTCAACACCACAGTTCAAAAGCATCAATTCTTCAGTGCTCGGCCTTCTTTATAGTCCAACTCTCATATCCATACATGACTACTGGAAAAACTATACATGACTACTGGAGTGGGTAACCATTCCCTTCTCCAGGAGATCTTCCTGACCCAGTTCAAACTTGGGTTGCATTGCAAGCAGATTCTTTACCATCTGAGCCACCAGGGAAGCTTAGTTTTAACGTAATCATTTGTGTAGTTGGGTCTGTTATTTTGTCATCATATGTATATATTCAAACATGCATAACAAATATACATTAATATTCCATTTTCATTCCTCTTTTAGATCTTTATGCACGTGTAAGCTATACTGTTAATATTAATTTTTAAATTACTATGCTAGGTATAAATATATGCATGTGTGAATGCTCAGTCACTCAGTTGTATCCAACTCCATGACCCATGAACTGTAGCCTGCTAGACTCCTCTGATGGTGGAAATTTTCCAGGCAAGAATATTGGAGCAGGTTGCCATATCTTAATATGCATACTTAAATGATAATAGTCTCCTTGGTGTTGCTATTGTATTTTTTTAAGTAGAACATAAAAACTTTGCACCAGCATCATTTGGTTTACCTCCACTTCCTTTTTTGTAATGTTGTCTCATAATTTATATTGATATGTTATAAACCACATAATATATTACAAATTTTTGCTTTAAAATAGTTTTTATAAGAAATTAAGAGAGAAAAAATTGCCTTTAATTTATCCTTTTTCTTTGTAGTTTAAGGTTTCCATCTGGTGTTATTTCTCTTTGGCCCAAAGAAGTTCATTTAACATTTTTGTGGTGCAGGTTTTTTTTTTTGGTAATAAATGCTCTCAGCCTTTATCTGAATACAGCGTTATTTCACCTTCAATTTTGAAAGATATATTCACCAGATATAGAAATCTGTGGATTTTTTTTCAAGTTGTCATTTTTGCCTTTACCTTTCAGCAGTTTAATTATTTCATTGTCTCCTTGTTTTTACTGATCCTGAGGAGAAAGTAGTTATAATTTAGGTCCATCTTTTCCTTTGGTTTCTTCCAAGGTTTTCTCTTTAATTTTTTTTAGCTTTTCAGAAATTTGACCATGATATGTTTAGGTGCTTTAATTTATTTGTTATGCTGATATTCATAAAGTTTCCTGAAGCTTTATGCTTTTTTTTTTTCCTACTTTGGGAAAATTTTGCCATTATTTCATGGAATGCTTTTCCAGTCATTTTCCCTCTCTTCTTTTTGCCATTTTTATTTTCATGAATATATCAGGTCATTCTTGATTAATCCTCCTGTCCATAAGTTTCTACTCATTTGACTTCAGTCATTTATCTTCAGTTGGGTAGTTTCTGAAAGTGAAAGTGAAGTCGCTCAGTCATGTCCGACTCTTTGCGACCCCATGGACTGTAGCCTATCAGGCTCCACCCTCCATGGGATTCTCCAGGCAAGAATACTGGAGAGGGTTGCCACTTCCTTCTCCAGGGGATCTTCCTGACCGAGGGATTGAACCCGGGTCTCCAGCATTCCAGGCAGATGCTTTAACCTCTGAGCCACCAGGGAAGGGAACAGTTTTTGAGTTCATCCTAGTTCTGCTTTCTGCCATCTCCAATCTGCTGTTAAGCTCATGTGGTGACTTTCTTTACAGATTTTTATTTCTTTTCAGTCGTAGAATTTTATTTTGATTTTTTTTTTATACTTTCTACTTGCCTGCTAAATATTTCTATCTGTTTGATTATTATGACTGTGTTTTCCATTCAGTCACTACTTATTTTCATTAGCTGCTTTAAAGCCCTTGCCTGCTAAGTCCAATGCTGGCGATACATTGAGGTCTGTTTCTATAGGCTTCTTTTTATTTCATTAGCATATTTCTGTATATTAGTTATATGTCTAGAAATCTGTCACGGCAAATTAGGCATTGGAGTGAGTCTGCATTCTGTTCTCTTTTCCTGAAGTACGTTAATTTTTCTTACAGCAGGCAATTATACTCTGACACCATAAACTTTATGATGGCTTGGGTTTAGCTTTTTTAGTAATGCTTTTTTTTGTTTGTTTTGGTTTTGTCTCTAGTCCAGGATGACTCTTTTATGCCTAAGATATGGGCTTTATTTATAAGATGCTGCTGATGCTGCTAAGTTGCGTCAGTCATATCCGACTCTGTGCAGACCCGTAGACGGCAGCCCACCAGGCTCCTTTGTCCCTGGGATTCTCCAGGCAAGAATACTGGAATGGGTTGCCATTTCCTTCTCCAATGCATGCATGCATGCGTGCTAAGTCGCTTCAGTCGTGTCCGACTCTGTGTGACCCCATAGACAGCAGCCCACCAGGCTCCTCTGTCCCTGGGATTCTCCAGGCAAGAATACTAGAGTGGGTTGCCAGTTCCTTTGCCAATTCATAAGATGAGGCTCTTGTAACTTGGTGTGACTTCACCTTCATCTTCCCCATGTTAGCCTCGCCTTCTTTGGCCTTCTAGCCAATGCTTCCCATTGGGATCTTTGGCATCTTTGCTGTATGTCTACAATTCATGGATCATTCAAGGATTTGAGGGGAAGTTATAAGCAGTTTTGTAGCTCCTTCATATGTAACTCTCTCATTTCTGGATTTTTTTTTTTTTCTCCTTTAATTTCTAGCCATTCTGGCAGTTCTGAGCTCCATTCTCTTGCATCTCAGTCCAGTAAACTGTGGCTTTATGCTTGAGTTCTGTAATTGAATTCTAACTCATTGTTTCTGCATGGCCTGGGGAGCGCCTTCAGTGGAAAAGCTGTATTAATGTGTATTTCCCCACATTAGTTCCCAGTGCAGTTTCCTTCTCTCAAGGTCTAATCCTTTCCATTTTATGCCTGTTTTTAGTCATTCTCCAGTGCTTTCAAAGAAGTGTTCCTTACATTTTGTCCAGAGTATCTAATAGTTATCAGTGGGTGGTTTAGTTTAATTTGAGCTACTCTTGCCGTTACTGAAACTGCAACTGTAATCACATATTTTTGACTCAGTCTTTTTAATTATCTCATCTGTTCCCACCTTTATTTCTTCTAATATTCATGTTTTATAACATTTTATTTCTCAGGGTGGAACATAGAAAAAAGAATGGACAAAACCTAGTAAATGGAACAAATTATTTAGATTGCACAGAAAAAAAAAGTTTAATGTAAATGTAATTAGCATGTAAAATATCCTGATAACTAAAAATAAGACTGAAAAAATAAGTTCAGAATATGTCTTAAAAGACAATAAGACATTCAGCTGCTGTTCTTTAGTGTACTAATTTCACTATTGGGAATTCTTTGTTTATTTACAAATGGTTATGAAACACCTAGTCTGTTCAGAAATTTTTCTGAGTCCTGGAGATACTGTCATGAATAAAACAGGAAACACTCCTATCCTTCCAGATCTTATAATCTAGGTAGAAGAGATGAACACTAAGAAAATAAGTAAAATATTAGTTATCTTAGTAAAATAAGTTATATTAGATGGCGATAATGCTATGGAGAAAAATAGAGAAATGAAATGGTGTGAAGATAAGGAGGGTTTAGTTTTGGATGTTTTTGGGAGAGCTCACTGATAAAGTGACATTAAAGTAAAATTTGACGTTACTGGGGGAGCCAGTCAGAAAGAAGGAAAAACAAGAACAAGAGTAATGTTCTAGTCTCACTAGCTTTGAAAGTTGCATTTTTATTAAAAATCTTATTTCTTCCAATCTAGTTTCTTTTAGAACCTGTGTTGTAATTGTTCATCTTTAAACTTTGTGCGATTCTAAATATATCCCTTTTTAGTGACTGACTTTCCCCAATTCCTCTCTTTGGAGTTATTTTCTGTGTTCCTTCAGTCCAAATGAGACGTGTGCTGTTCGGAACACACAGTTCCCAAGCAGGAATCAAAACCCCATATTGTCAAGCTGCCCAACTGGCAATATACATGGTTGTCTCTGTTCCCGCCAAATTGCTGACTTCTAACATTTCTGCCTGACTAGGAAGAGGCATCATGTGTGCATCAATCACTGGAAGACTATGTCCACCCTAATTAGAACCACGTTTGCGTGTATGTACCCTCTGCACATGTGTACTTTTTTCCTGGTTATGGCTTTCTAAAGAAGTCAGGTTGGTGGGTGTCATTTAATTTTAAGGTCCTCTGTAGAGTAAACTTGGAAATGTAATTTAATTTGGAAAGAAAGAATACGAGAGCCTCTAGCATTCCTCTAATGTGCTGCTCCAGCATATGTGAAAAAATGTGCTGTCCTGGCTCATCTTTAATTCTTTTTGAAATTTAGGAAATAAACATAAACTGGCATATTTTGAAAAAAAAATGCTTAATGTAAATATAGAACAAGGAAAGCAAAAACACTTTTACTTTGTACAAGCAGTATTCATACATTTTTGTATTGAATTCATTTATGATCACTTCTAAGGGCTTGCTAATAGTTTAGCTCTTGAAATTGCAGCATCTACCCAAAGTCAGATTTTTTTGTTTGTTTTAGAAATCTCTTTGTTATCTAAAGCTACAAGCTCCAACATTGCCGTTAAGAGGGGTTACCTTTGTTCAGAATGCTTTACCTTGTCATAAAGGAGGCAATAGTATTGTACTTTTTAAGGACCCATTATTTATATTCTGATGTATCTAGTGTCACACCTAAGAAACATCAAACCAATGGGTGAACAGTTATTTTTTCAAATGACTCATGGGTCTTATATCAATCCTAATGTTATAGCTAGCTATTTTATGGCACTGGTAAGGGAAATTTTTATAAAAATTGTACACTTTTTAGCATTTTTTGGAGGTTGGCTCACTATGACCTGAAATGGAGTCAGGCTCATTTCTCATCAGATTATGCCACTGCAAAATTGATCTAAGTTTATATAGCTCTTTGAAGTCAAGACAAGAAAGCAACCCAGAGGGCTTTCTGAAATGTAAAGACTTACTGTTTGAAGATGGAGAAAGGACTTCTATAATCCTGTTTGTTTGCTGACAGTGCTGACTTTAGGATCGACATGGTTACTTAATATGAACTGGACTTACATTCTAAAAATGGTGTGATGTTTTGGGGCAAGAAAAGGAATAGTGGAAATAAGACTTGTTTTATGAATATTATCATTAGATACTTCTAACCTGTCACCACAAAAGGCTGGCAATTGCTGCTTTGTTGTGGTACATATAGTAGTTTACGTTTCTCGACCATGATCAGGCTAGATTTTAAAACTCGACACACCTATAAGCATTTCAGTTTTGTAAATCAGTGACTTACCAGTAATACATTGTTAGCATTAATTTTTTTTTAAAAATTTTAATCTCAGAGAAAGGGACATTGTGATTAATCAAATATGTATTATCTAGAGAAGTAGTTTTTTGATAGTCTATTTTGTTAAAAACAAAACATTTAACTGATCAAAACTGCATTCTAAAAAGGATAAACAGGAAAGAATTCCTCTGGCCCCAAGTTCCCTTGCTGTGAGGCAACATTTTAAGAAATACAGTGTCTAACCTTGAACTTGAAGTTGTATCCATATGTGCAACTCTATCTCCTCATGATCTTCTCATTTTTGGCAAGAGGACTAAAGTCACAAATACTTTCTGGAGAGGATTTTTTGGTTGTGGGCTTATGTGCAAACCTGGGAAGAGTTTCAGTTTCACGTTTGGTAATGTAGTGTGAAACAGAAATCCCAGTTACAGAGTCAGTTTTCAGTGATTCGGCATAAAGCTTGAGGAGGTATTTGAACCAGCAAGCATTTGGAAAGGAGGTTTGTACTGATCTTATTCAGATCTCAAGGAACCATGTAAGCCTAATATTTATATTTACCTCGTAATTATAGGATAAACGTAAACCAAGCAGAACACTCCTGTGTTAGCACGCAAGTCCCATCACTGCTTGGTTTAAACATACCTGTCCAGCTTCTTCTGTCACTCTCTAGTTCTCTCTTCCACACTTACTCACAAAGAACTGTACTAAGTATCACTGGACTTGAATAGCTTAATATCTCTGAGTACTTATGTTTTTCTGATTTTTGCCTTTCTTGAAATCATCTTGGTCAAGTTCGGCTCCTGCTTCAAGTGTTTGTTCAGTTGTCATTTCTGGGAAGTATTAAGTTTTGCAACTGTTCTCCAGCCTTCTAGCCTTAAAGCTAAAGTTAATTACTTTTTGATGTGTTTGCACACAACTTTATAGGACAGTATAAGGACAAGAGAATTAATGTTGATTGAAGTCCAGTAATGAATTTCGTTGAGTCTCTCAAAAGCCCATTTTAACAGATAAGTCTCAAACTAAGAAGTGATGGTGCAAATTTTTGAGCTGAGGCTTGTTTGACTCCAAAATTCAAGATATTCTCAAGTTCAGTTCAGTTCAGTTCAGTTCAGTCGCTCAGTCGTGTCCGACTCTTTGCGACCCCATGAATCGCAGCACGCCAGGCCTCCCTGTTCATCACCATCTCTCGGAGTTCACTCAGACTCACATCCATCGAGTCAGTGATGCCATCCAGCCATCTCATCCTCGGTCGCCCCCTTCTCCTCCTGCCCCCAATCCCTCCCAGCATCAGAGTCTTTTCCAATGAGTCAACTCTTCGCATGAGGTGGCCAAAGTACTGGAGTTTCAGCTTTAGCATCATTCCTTCCAAAGAAATCCCAGGGTTGATCTCCTTCAGAATGGACTGGTTGGAAGTTAACCTGCTGTAATTTCATCATGTCTCTCTCCTTTCCCTTACTGCATGAGCTCTGATTTTAATTAATTTTATTGCAACATAGTAATTTCTTCTTCAGTACTAGGAATTACATATTGTTCTATTATAATGATAGAAATGCTTACTAATTAATTAATATAATGAATGTTTTATAAAATACAACTTTAACTGAATTGTCCATATAGAAGCTTCCATAAATCATTAGTATACAGCTAGCTAAATTACAAAAAATTAAGTATATCTCTATAACCCCTGTGCAGATCAATAAATAGAAGCTGTTTGGAGGTCCTCACAAACTTTGCCTTGCTTTTCTCCTGTACAGTGCTACTATCTTGACTTCTAACATCATATATTAAATCAGTTTTAATAGTTTTTACCTTTATATAGAATCATATAGTATGTTTTATTTTGTATATTTTTTTAAATATTCCAGATTGTCTTTTTGAGATTGATATATATGGGGGGTATATAAAGCAATCATAATTTTATTCAATGAATGCCTTTTTTTGAAAGGCAGTGGTTTTCTTTACTCTGGTATATATGGGGGGTATGTAAAGCAATCATAATTTTATTCAGTGAATGCCTTTTTTTGAACGGCAATGGTTTTCTTTACTCTGTTTACACGATTTATATGTGTAAAGGCAAAATTTTTTTGAATGAAATGGATTGCATTTGTCAGCAACATATGAACATGGGTTAAAGAGCCTTATTGTCTATTGTTTTTAACTTCAACTTATTTTTAATTATTTATTTCTTTCCCCTCTAAAAGATATATATTCTGCTGCTGCTGCTGCTGCTAAGTCGCTTCAGTCGTGTCCGACTCTGTGCGACCCCATAGACGGTAGCCCACTAGGCTCCTCCGTCCCTGGGATTCTCCAGGCAACAATACTGGAGTGGGTTGCCATTTCCTTCTCCAATGCATGAAAATGAAAAGTGAAAGTGAAGTCGCTCAGTCATGCCTGACTCTTAGCGACCCCATGGACTGCAGCCTACCAGGTTCCTCCGTCCATGGGATTTTCCAGGCAAGAGTACTGGAGTGGGTTGCCATTGCCTTCTCCAATATATATTCTAAATTTCTACAATTCTGATTAGCAAGGTTAACTTCTCATTGTGGAAAAAAACATTGAAAGTGAAAGTGTTAGTCACTCGGTCTTGTTCTGACTCTTTGTGATCCTATGGACTGTAGCCCACCAGGGTACTCTGTCCATGGGATACTCTAGGCAAGAATACTGGAGTGGGTAGCCATTTCCTTCTCCATTGGATCTTCCTGACTCAGGGATTGATCCTGGGTCTCTTTCATTGCAGGCAGATTCTTTACCATCTGGGCCAGAGGAGAAGCTCTGAAAAACATTACTGATTAAATATGTGATGTAACTATTTGGACTTCCCAGGTGATGCTAGTGGTAAAGAACCTGCCTACCAATGCAGGAGACATGGGAAACATGAGTTTGATCCCTGGATCAGCAAGATCCCCTGAAGGAGAGCATGGCAATCCACTCTAGTAGTCTGGCCTGAAAAATCCCATGGACAGAGGATCCTGGTGGGCTACAGTCCGTAGTGTCACAAAGAGTCTGAAGTGAGTGAACCGACTTAGCATGCACGCATACATAACTATTTGAAGGTGTTTTTTCAAGCAAAACCAAGAGAAAAATTATGTGTATCAAATATATGAACTTTTTTATATCCAGGTTATAGTATTCATTAAATGAATTTTGAGTCACTTAAAGTGTGAAAACACATATACGCATATACCCTTTTGCTGTCACTAGTATGGCCTTGAACATGTCATTTTACTTTATTTTGTTAATCTTCAAAATGGGCAGGGTTATATGATCATTATTTTTATGAAAAATTTAGTCAGTGTAGGACCTATACTTATACTGACAAATTTCAAATTCAGTCTCCATCTCTTTGTAGATGTTTAATATTGAGCATGTGTGTAAACCTCTCTATTTCTCAATTTATTAATCTATAACACGGGGTAGTCATAATCCCTATATTATAAAATTGCTACAGGGATCAAATGAGTAAAATATTTAGAATATTGCCTGGCATATGTATATTCCTAATGTGTCAAGTGCTATTGCTGTTATTATTATTACTTTATCAATATCATTATTTCATTACTTTGGTTTGCATAGATGGAAAATCCTCACCTTGGCAAATGGGATTTGCAGAACATTGTCTTATGAGAAGCATTTTTGAAAATGCTCATAAGTTTTCATAGCATTATTTGATTTTTATGAAGATTAACTCACACAACATCTCATAGGTCAGGTTAGAGTGTTGAAAGTGGTGGATGCAGCCTTCATACCAAGCAGTTTTCATTCCATGAGGGGAGCCTACAGAGACACACACACACACACACACACACACGAATATAATCTTCCTTTTTTTCTTCCTGGCAATATTTTAATCCAGGACTTTATCATTTCTTATCTGAATTATTACATTTTCTCAACTGGCTTTCTTGCTTTTCCTTCCATCTTACAGGAATTCATCTTCTACAACCTTGCTTTTAATAACTGATTTATAAAGTGCAGGCCTGTTATCACCATTTCCTATAGCAGACTCCTTCAGTGATTTCCCATCAGATGTATAATACAACTTGTGTTCCTTCGCTTAGCATCTAACTATTCATTAATCAATTATGTAATGAGTAGTTACCATGCGCCAGTTGAATAAAGGCATGGTTTTTATGATCTAACTCTCCTCTTTTTTATCTTCGTTCTTCTCACTGCTTCCTCCTGCAGTACTCAACTACTCAGGGGCGGTTAGGTTCTGTGACTTTAAACATGTAGGGTAATCTCACCATTCTAGGTTTGCTGTAAAATGTTGGGTCAAATAGTTTACTTTTGGGATTTCAAGTACTTCATTCATAAAATAAAAGGTTATACTCTGAAGTCTTTCCCAGATCTAAAAACTATCCATCTAAGAAATTTCAGCCATTAGATGGAAAAGAGAAAGTTTTAAATGGTGGCCGGACTCTTGAGTGAACCCAAGAAAGCATATAGTGTCCTTAAATTTACTGTATAGTAATGAATAATCAATGCAGTGGGACAGAAAATTATAATCATTAAAATATCTTATACTTGAAGGTAGACAGTTGTTATCATGTCAGTGATTTTTGCTATAAGAGAATGCCTAGAAGTCCTGGCAAAATATTAAAATTTCCCCATATACTAAATCCCCTCATGCCACTTTGGTATTTTGTTTTTAAGCCACAGAAAGTAAAACATTTAAAACTTGAGCACAAATGTCCAAGGAAAAAATTATTGGAACCAAGCACAATTGCTTATTTTCAGTGTTTTTACTGTAGAGAAGAAGAGGAGAGAGAAACGGTGAGGAAAACAGAGGGGTTACCTCACAGAGGAGAGAGACTGAGAGATATTTTCGTCCTGCTTATGACAAAAATGTATGAATGAGTGGAAAGGTGAAGTGATAGATAAGATATACTGAGGGAGGGGAAGAAAAAATGGGGGGATAAAGCCTGAGGACATTCATAGACAGTTGAGGAGTGGATGCTGGGAAACATGGAAGGAAGATAGAGTGCACATTCCCTGAGGTGAGAGAACAATACAGTGAAGAAGAAACATTTGGAAGATATTTCACCATGATAGCCTTATATTCAAAGTGTCAACTCGAAACAGCTTATATATTGAAGTAAGAAAGGGTGAACTCTTGAAGATGAGAGCAGAAGCTGAAGGAGAGGCGGGACACAATGGTGTTTTGAATATGTAGAATGTTTACATGGGCTTTGCTTGTATAGCAGAGGAATATGTGATTCAGCTTCCATTGTTTGAGTCAAAAGTTATTTGCAGTTTTAGTTCTGCAGGGGTCTTTTCCACATATCAATTTCTGCACGCTTTTTACCTTTATAAATCAGGAAATTGAGCGTAAAATGTAAAGCTCATGCTAGATTCCATTGGCCATTATTATAGCACACACTTTTTCCAAATGTAGTCATTTCTATAACACTTTTAAATTTAAAAATCTTCCCTAAATTAAAACTATAATATTTGGAGAATGGTAACTCTTAAGATCAAGGAGAAGAAATGTCTAAAATTCACTTCTTCACTTACCATTAGTTTTTAAAGAGATGGAAAAACAAGGCTGAAATGCCCGTAAACATCAAACCTAATACCATTAAATTTACCCCTGAATTTTCATGTGTTACTTATTTACTATTCATCTAACAATAATTAAATAGTTAAAATCCATAACCTCTGTTTGTGTGCTTATTTCCATTTGATCTATCAATACCGTGCCCATTAAAAGTATATTAAATTGGTAACGCTGATTAAAAAATTGAATAACTATACCCTTATTGGATGCCCAACAAGCTAATTTAAAAGG
Source organism: Cephalophus harveyi (assembly GCA_006410635.1). Lineage (NCBI taxonomy): Eukaryota > Metazoa > Chordata > Mammalia > Artiodactyla > Bovidae > Cephalophus > Cephalophus harveyi. The sequence continues at coordinate 108,536 of SJYT01047493.1, forward strand.
AATTTCTGTTTAAAAGACTGGAAAGTATTTCTCTTTCCATCTTTGCCTATGCCCTTACTGTGAGCTTTTGCTGTTCTAGAGCATGACTCTGATGCAGTTAGTAAAATCTGCCAGTTTTTATTCCTGAGCAGGAAGAATTCTCAACAGGAAGTAAGAGAAAAATATGAAAAACAGTGTCTTCAGTTAGAAAATTAGCTCATCAAGAAACCAGAGAACTTATGCAGGGTGTTGAATGTCTGAAAATAATATACAAAATTCAACCATGAAAGAAAAATGCTTTTAGTTCTTGCTGTTTACAATTTTTAGTGGCATTTTAATTATTTCTTCAAAAAATTTTATGGCCAGATATAAATACATTCATACACGAGGCTAATACTTTCCACTGTAAATAGAGGGAGAACAAAGAGCTGTATGTTTGTTGTGGAAAGAGGGGTCTATGAGCTAGATGCCCTCCGGGTAACACAGCCTGAGAGAGGGCTTCCTACCACACATGCCCTCCAAGTTGGAGATGCTGAAATGAATTGGTGAAATCTCCAGCAGCCTCTTGTCCTTAGCACAGCTCAGAATTCTCTCATCAATATTTCTTCCCACTATTAGAGAAACAAATAAAACTCATCTCCGCTGGGATTAATTTGCTTCAGCCTGAAGCAATGAGCCTCCTCTGGCAACCACTCCATAGCTGAATAAGCAGCACCCCAGCATCTGTTGACAATATGAAATTGTTGCAGCAGCCAATATTCATCAGAAATGGCCTCTAGAATCCAAAGAGAATACACTAGTCAATAACCAGCCGTCTGACCACTGAAAGAATAGCTTATAATTCCAGACTTTATAAGCTGTATTTAAATGGGGGCTTTTTTTTTTTCTCTTTGGATCTGGATGTGAAGAATCTGTGTAGACCTAATTTTACATGAAGAGACCTAGTTATATAGCTGGTTTGGGCTAAACATGCATGGACTTTTTTTTTTTTTTTCCAGCTGGACATGGAATTGTCTTATGAAACCAAGACATAAATAGCTTCTCTTTAGCAGACTGGTCACTCCCGTTATGGATCTTTGGGATGGGACTAGAAGTAGAAAATAGATACAAATTTGAGTCTCAAAGTACTGTGATGGTTGAAAGAGTAGTGGCCTTGTGATGGTGCCATTTTCTGTGTTAAATTTATGTTTGTAACAATATAGGTGGCTTAACTGATTCACTCCTTTCTTTCAATTATTATTTTTTCAGTGATTATTTTCTTTTACTTTATGCTAGATGGAGAGGACACAAAGGTGTCATTTGCTATATGTGATGATATCCCCACCTACATTTTCTAAAGTGAAGACTCTTTTAATCTTAAAAGTACACATTTTTTTCTGCTTGTGAAAGACAATAAAATTGCACTGCTTTTTTTTTTTGGCAGAAGGTATTTGATTGTTGACATCTTAAATGGCTATATAAGATTCAGTCTTCTGATCCTTGCTGTTAGGACTAGCAGGATTTACAACAAATTAGACTGCATGATCTTTATAGTTTAAAATGCTTCAAATGCAGTTATTTTACTAGAAGTTAGGATGAGGAAGAAGTATAGTCCTAACTGAAAATAAATATAACATCTTGACTTTATGAACTCATTTTATCAGTTCAGCTTCTATAATACATGGACCCTAAAATTATCATGAGGTTTTAATAAGCATTATAAGTTGTATTATTCATATTGTATATGGTCATATATATATTATATCACTCCTGATTAATAACTATAATTTTTTAATTTTCTTTCAGAACAAGTTAGTATTATCACTTGAATTTTCTGTTGTGTGTGGGTACCAAGTCTAGAAAAATTTGCCCCTGCTATATGTTGCAGACTGTAAATACCAGTCTTCTGTAAAATGTTGTTTGAACTTATTAAAACCTGGTTCATGTGATGCCAAGTTTATCCTAAGGCTTGTGCTGGGGCAGGCATGCACATCAAGGGGAAAAAAAAAGAGTCAATTTCCAAAGGGAGTGCTAGACAGCTAAATTCTGTGGGGTTAGTTAACTCTAATAGCCAAAGCTGAATCCAAAGGGATGCCTCTGACTATGTTTTTATTGTTCTTTTTTATTTTCTTTTCTGAAATGGTCAAGGGGGCATGTGCTTGAACATGTGAGCCAGCAAAGCGTCTGTGATTCTAATCCCTAATTAGACTATCGTGCACAGATGGTATTTAGTCACTTTTTTTTTTTTAATGAATGAAAGCATGTGGTAATGATGTTCATGAATTTTTATAAGATGAAAAAAATGCTACTTGAGTTTTGCTTATATTTGCCTAACCTCCTATCTAGGTCAGACCATGGGTGGAAAGATATGTGAAATTTATATAAATAGATGATGCCATTTTAGCCAGCCAGCTTGTAGGCATGATATATGTGTGGACACATACACCCTGCTCTCCACACATGTGCCAATATAGATCAAGTAAATGCCATTTAAAATGTTAGGGATATTTTGTTGGGGAAAATGAGAATTTTTTCCCTAAGTCTTCTATCCTGCCCTGTAATTCTTTAGTTGTAGTCTTTAATAATTTTTATTAAGGCCAAGTTAACATAACAGAGGAAATTTGTTGCACATGCTATTTAGTTTAGTTTAAAATGTTTTTGGCAGAAGGATAGTAGAGCACAGTGACTTAGGGGAAGAATAAACAACCGTAGGGCAAGACAATGAACAGTTTTAAATAAGAGCAGCAATCTTATGATGCTAATACACTGACTCATTTTCCCCTGTATTTAAAAAGATAACTTCCACGAAAAACTTTCTATCTACATATTATGTAAAAAAGTAGGTATTTTTTGCCAAGTAGTCAAAGGTACTATCAGCATTGTCTTTACAGAACACCACATGAATTTTCTACTGCATTCTTTAATGCTTTTGAAAATAAGTAAATATGTTAGCTGATAAAAAAAAAAGATGAATGAGTGAGCATTAAAATTGGCTCCATATATTTTATTTAGCTTGTCTAATACTGTTACTCTTTTATCATTAAGAAAGCAATTTGTCCATTTTATTTTGGCTGCTTATTTTCAAAATATTTTAAAATGAAGATGTCACCTATACAATAATCTAAAATTATACATTTCGCAGCTTATTGGTATTTTCCAAGGTTCATGGTTTTTAGATATTAGAGTTTTACTGAGGCTTTGGTTGAATCCTGAACTGCAAGATGGAATTGGGAGGAAATTGTTTGGATTGTGAATAGGCCTAGATTGCTCAACATTAAACATCATTTGCTTTTTGGTGTTTCAAACAAGAACGTTCCTAAAGTAATAAAATAATTTTCATTGTGACCAATGGTCCTGAATCCTTTTTTTTTTTTTTTAGTAAGAGGTAGTAGGGTGGTGTCAAGATAGACATAGGAAATGTGTAATTTAACAGGTATGAGATTCATGAGTCTGTCTGAAGTCAGAAGCCTGTATGATATAGGAGATCCTGACTGAAATGCATTTTTTTAGTTTTGAAAAGATGCACATTTTTCAATCCATTACAAAATTCAAAAAGCATTCAGATAAATGCATACAAATATATCTGATTTCCATCTTTTTTTTGGTAACATGGCACAAACTAGACATTTCTCAGTGAATAGATCACTTTTAAAGATTGCATAATATTTCATTCTAGGAGTGAAAAGCAGGTAGCTTTACTTTGTATCCAAAATAAATTCTGTTTACCAATATCATTCAGGACTGGTCTGGGGAATATTGAAATCAAGAATCTAGTTAGAAGTGTGCAAGAGTGCTCATTTTACTTTAAACTGTTTTTACAGGTAACTATTTGTTATACCAGAATGATTTTTCCTAACCCCTTAAGGAAACACTTGAATATGCATTTTTCTTTTTCAAATTTAGCCTAAAAATGTGCTGTGTATTTTTTATTTACATTTATCATCGTGATGTTTTCATGCTTGTTAGTATTTCTTAACAATGAATTCTTCTAATGCATGGTACAGTTTTTACACTTTATGCTGTTAATCTGTTGACTATCATTTTTTTACATGGAAATTTTAGTTTTACATTGATCTTTCTTTTTCTCAATAAATGTATTCTTAGAGTTCTTAAAATTTTCCTTAAGAAATTCTTCGCTCTCTTCTATTTATTTTACTTTAAAATGTATAGAATACAGTTATACTACACATTGGGCTCACATTCAGAAAACGAAGATCATGGCATCTGATCCCATCACTTCATGGGAAATAGATGGGGAAACAGTGTCAGACTTTATTTTTTGGGACTCCAAAATCACTGCAGATGGTGACTGCAGCCATGAAATTAAAAGATGCTTACTCCTTGGAAGAAAAGTTATGACCAACCTAGATAGCATATTCAAAAGCAGAGACATTACTTTGCCAACAAAAGTCCGTCTAGTCAAGGCTATGGTTTTTCCAGTGGTCACGTATGGATGTGAGAGTTGGACTCTGAAGAAAGCTGAATGCCGAAGAATTGATGCTTTTGAACTGTTGGAGAAGACTGTTGAGAGTCCCTTGGACTGCAAGGAGATCCAACCAGTCCATTCTGAAGATCAGCCCTGGGATTTCTTTGGAGGGAATGATGCTGAAGCTGAAACTCCAGTACTTTGGCCACCTTATGTGAAGAGCTGACTCATTAGAAAAGACTCTGATGCTGGGAGGGATTGGGGGCAGGAGGAGAAGGGGACGACCGAGGATGAGATGGCTGGATGGCATCACGGACTCGATGGATGTGAGTCTGAGTGAACTCTGGGAGTTGGTGATGGACATGGGGTCTCAAAGAGTCGGACACGACTGAGCAACTGAACTGACTGACTGACACATTGGGCTTCCTAGGTGGCGCCAGTGGTAAAGAATCTACCTGTCAATGTTCGACCCCTGGGTCAGGAAGATCTGCTGGAAGAGGGCATGGCAACCCACTCCAGTATTCTTGCCTGGAGAGTCCCATGGACCGAGGAACCTGGTGGGCTACAGCCCATAGGATTGCACAGACTCAGACACGACTGAAACAACTTAGCACATACACACACACATGTGGTAGACATTGTTGTAAGCCCTGGGATCTAGCAGTGAATCAAATGGATGAAATTTCTTGCCCTCAGGAAGCTTATTGGAGACACAGGAATTGGCATTGACACTATGTAGCAAATTAAGTGGAGTTTATAAAGAGATGCAGTCACACCAAGTGGATTAAAATGGTATATGAACTATAAGTAAATTCTCTCATTAGTTTAAATAGAAAACAAAAGAAGTGGTGTAATTTTAAAGATATTTCTTCAGTTTAGAGTCTTCAAGTATCTAAATTACTGTTTAGTTTGACCAAAAGTATTTTAGATGTCATCTAGCAGAGCTTTCACAGTACATGTACTTGAAAATTACACTCTAGTAAATTCTTTACCATCTTTCCTATATTGATCTTGAAAGGAAGTAATCAGACATTGGTATTAGAGATCAGCTTATTTCAGAGTATCCTGACATTCTATTCTTCTTAAATGTGGAATTTTCACATACTTTATAATATATGGTTTTGCTTTTCCCCACATTGGATTATATGAGCTTATTATTCTGACAACCTTGATTATATAAGTTGGAATACATTGTGTGTGTAACACAACTGCTTGCAAGCAAAATGCTAGTTTCCTTACTACCACTCTGATGCCTCTTGACACATACGTACCTGTACTTGGGCTTCCTGGTGGCTCAGATGGTAAAGAATCTGCCTGCAGTACAGGAGACCCAGGTTCAGTTCTTGGTCAGGAAAGATCCCCTGGAGAAGGGAATGGCTACCGACTCCAGTATTCCTGCATGGAGAATTCCACAGTCAGAGTAGCCTCACAGGCTCCTTGGGTCCATGGGCTGGCAGGAGTCGAACAAGACTGAGAGTCTAACACTTTTACTATTTTTTTTTCTTTCACTACCTTTACTTTTCAATAAACTGTATAGCAATCTGAATATGCACAGCAAATCATATAGTATAATCAGGTAAATTAGTCCTCAGAAGAATAAGATATAAATAAACTTTTTCAGGTATTAGTTCTAGAAGGTCTTGTTGGTATTCATAGAACCATTCAACTTCAGCTTCTTCAGCGTTACTGGTTGGGGCATAGACTTGAATTACCGTGATATTGAATGGTTTGCCTTGGAAACGAACAGAGATCATTCTGTCATTTTTGAGATTGCATCCAAGTACTGGATTTTGGACTCTTTTGTTGACTATAATGGTTACTCCATTTCTTCAAAGGGATTCCTGCCCACAGTAGTAGATATAATGGTCATCTGAGTTAAATTCACCCATTCCAGTCCATTTTAGTTCGCTGATTCCTAGAATGTCAACGTTCGCTCTTGCCATCTCCTGTTTGACCACTTCCAATTTGCCTTGATTCATGGACCTAACATTCCAGGTTCCTATGCAATAATGCTCTTTACAGCATCGGACCTTGCTTCTATCACCAGTCCCATCCACAACTGGATGTTGTTTTTGGTTTGGCTCTATCCCTTCATTCTTTCTGGAGTTATTTCTCCATGGATCTCCAGTAGCATATTGGGTACCTATTGACCTGGGGAGTTCATATTTCAGTGTTCTATCTTTTGTCTTTTCATACTATACAGACCTTCTAGAACTAACACCTCAGAAAGATGTCCTTTTCAGTATAGGGGACTGGAATGCAAAAGTAGGAAGTCAAGAAACATCTGGAGTAACAGGCAGATTTGGCCTTGGAGTACAGAATGAAGCAGGGCAAAGGCTAATAGAGTTCTGCCAAGAAAATGCGCTGGTCATAGCAAACAACCTCTTCCAGCAACACGAGAAGACTCTACACATGGACATCACCAGATGGTCAACAACAAAATCAGATTGATTATACTCTTTGCAGCAAAAGATGAAGGAGCTCTATACAGTCAGCAAAAACAAGACCAGGAGCTGACTGTGGCTGAGACAATGAACTTCTTATTGCCAAATTCAGACTTAAATTGAAGAAAGTGGGGAAAACCACTAGACTATTCAGGTATGACCTAAATCAAATCCCTTATGAACCAGGAGCTGACTGTGGCTCAGATCATGAACTCCTTATTACCAAATTCAGACTTAAATTGAAGAAAGTAGGGGAAACCATTAGACCATTCAGGTCTGACTTAAGTCAAATTCTTTACAATTATACAGTGGAAGTGACAAATAGATTCAAGGGATTGTATCTGAAGCTCCTTATTGCCAAATTCAGACTTAAATTGAAAAAAGTAGGGAAAAACATTAGACCATTCAGGTATGACTTAAATCAAATCCTTTACAGTTATACAGTGGGAGTGACAAATAGATTCAAGGGATTACATCTGATAGAATGCCTGAAGAAATAAGGACAGAGTTTCATGATATTGTGCAGGAGGCACTGATCAAGACCATCCCAAGAAAAAGAAATGGAAAAAAGGAAAAATGATTGTCCAAGGAGACCTTACAAATATTTGAGAAAAGAAGAGAAGTGAAAGGCAAAGGAGAAAAGAAAAGATATACCCGTCTAAATGCACAGTTCCAAAGAACAGCAAGGAGAGATAAAAAAAAAAAAAAANTCTTGACATTGTACAGGAGACAGGAATCAAGACCATCCCCAAGAAAAAGAAATGCAAAAATGCAAAATGGCTGTCTGAGGAGGCCTTACAAATAGCTGAGAAAAGAAGAGAAGTGAAAAGCAAAGGAGAAAAGGAAAGATGTAAGCATCTGAATGCAGAGTTCCAAAGAATAGAAAGGAGAGATAAGAAAGCTTTCCTCAGTGATCAGTGCAAACAAATAGAGGAAAACAATAGAATGGGAAAGACTAGAGATCTCTTTAAGAAAATTAGAGATACCAAGGGAACATTTCATGAAAAGATGGGCTCAATAAAGGACAAAAATGGTATGGACCTAACAAGCAGAAGATATTAAAAAGAGGTGGCAAGAATACACAGAAGATCTGTACAAAAAAGATCTTCATGACCAAGATAATCATGATGGTGTGATCACTCACACTCACCTAGAGCCAGACATCCTGGAATGTGAAGTCAAGTGGGCCTTAGGAAGCATCACTACAAACAAAGTTTGTGGAGGTGATGGAATGCTAGTTGAGCTATTTCAAATCCTGAAAGATGATGCTGTGAAAGTGCTGCACTCAGTATGTCATCAAATTTGGAAAACTCAGCAGTGGTCACAGGTCTGGAAAAGGTCAGTTTTCATTCCAATCCCAAGGAAAGGCAATGGCAAAGAATGCTCCAACTACCGCACAATTGCACTCATCTCACATGCTAGTAAAGTAATGCTCAAAATTCTGCAAGCCAGGCTTCAACAATACGTGAACCATAAACTTCCAGATGTTCAAGCAGGTTTTAGAAAAGGCAGAGGAACCAGAGATCATACTGTCAACATCCGCTGGATCATAGAAAAAGCACAAGAGTTCCAGAAAAACATCTATTTCTGCTTTATTGACTACGCCAAAGCCTTTGACTGTGTGGATCACAATACACTGTGGAAAATTCTGAAAGAGATGGGCATACCAGACCACCTGACCTGCCTCTTGAGAAACCTGTATGCAGGTCAGGAAGCAACAGCTAGAACTGGAGATGAAACAACAGACTGGTTCCAAATAGGAAAAGGAGTATGTCAAGGCTGTATATTGTCACCCTGCTTATTTAACTTATATGTAGAGTACATCATGAGAAACACTGGGCTGCAAGAAGCACAAGCTGGAATAGAGATTGCCAGGAGAAATATCAATAACCTCAGGATATGCAGAAGACAACATCTTATGGCTGAAAGTGAAGAAGAACTAAATAGCCTCTTGATGAAAGTGAAAGAGAAGAGTGAAAAAGTTGGCTTAATGCTCAACATTCAGAAAACTAAGGTCATGGCATCTGGTGCCATCACTTCATGGCAAATAAATGGGGAAACAGTAGAAACAGAGGATGACTTATTTTTCTGGGCTCCAAAATCACTGCAGATGGTGATTACACCATGAAATTAGAAGACACTTACTCCTTGGAAGGAAAGTTATGACCAACCTAGACAGCATATTAAAAAGCAGAGGCATTGCTTTGTCAACAATGGTCTGTCTGGTCAGGGCTATGGTTTTTCCAGTGGTCATGTATGGATGTGAGAGTTGGGCTATAAAGAAAGCTGAGTGCCAAAGAATTGATGCCTTTGAACTGTGGTTTTGGAGAAGATTCTTGAGAGTCCCTTGGACTGCAAGGTGATCCACCCAGTCCCTCCTATAGGAGATCAGTCCTGGTTGTTCATTGGAAGGACTGATGTTGAAGCTGAAACTCTAGTACTTTGGCCACCTGATGCGAAGAGCTGACTCATTTGAAAAGACCCTGATGCTGGGAAAGATTAAGAGCAGGAGGAGAAGGGGACAACAGAGGATAAGATGGCTGGATGGCATCACCGACTCAATGCGAATGGGTTTGGGTGGACTCCAGGAGTTGGTGATGGACAGGGAGCTCTGGCATGCTGCGGTTCATGGGGTCGCAAAGAGTCGGACATGACTGAGCAGCTGAACTGAACTGAACTGATAGATAAACTTTAGTTTTTATTTCTTCAAGGAATTTATTTGACTCCTTGAACTATTTTATGTGTAGTGAAACCATCTGAACTGACTTTCAATGAGAAAATATCTATTATTAGAGCTGTGCATATTTCACTGTCTAACTTATTAGATGGTACTTTTCAAAAAATGAAACAAGTGAGTTTCGTATTCTCAAGGCATAATATTTCTCATTTCGGGAATTTGTTATTATCTTTAATTGATTATTCAGTCTTGATTAACTTTTCCTTTTCATTTTGGCACTTAGTGATCTCTAGTCATTTTACTGTACTTATTAAGTGAGTAAGTTTTACATGTTAATAATGAATTCTTTCTTGGAAAATATTCATTAACTATGCTCTGGTCTGTGTTTAGTATGCTCTTACATTGTTCTTTGGGTAAATAATAATTGATTTCATGCAGGAAAATCTGTTACTAAAGAAAAATAGAGTTTAAATTACAAATGTTATATGTGTGAAGCATTTATTAATAGCGTCTTTCTCCTCCCAATTGTTAATTCCTGACATTTGACAAATAAATGCTTGATATGTTTTCACTTTGATTCCTCTTTTAATCTCCATGTGGGACACATTTTCATGATTCTCTCTGTAACGTTTTGTCTTCCTAAAACCAAGTTGTCTGAGTGTTCTGATGTTTGGAGACTGCCAGAATACTTGGCCTGCATCCTGATAATTTTTCAATTGGTAACATACCCCTTTCTTAGAGTCTTTGGACTGGCAGGCATTTTGCAAATACTTCCATAAGCTCTTCTGAATGCGTGCATTTTGATTCTCCTCTTCTCTAGTTTATTGTAAGTTAATGAGATAGAGTCACTTTAGCTACTAATTTCTTATTTTTAAATTTAGCATTATACATGTCAGTTATATGACTTCACAATCCCCATGTCCTTATGATTTATTTCTTTATTTTAATTGTGTTTAGTTTCCTTTGCTTTTAACCTTACTAATTTTCTATCCCAGTATTTTTCACAAAGAATATCATGTCATTTGATTTCTACCACATTTTCCTGATCAACCAGGCCTGAACTCCTCGAAGGTAGCATGACCTATTTTCAGTGAACCCACACTGATTCCTTGTGATTTTCCTTTTCTTTTCCTAATAATTACTAATTCACTTATTATTTAAATGAATCGCTTCACAATAACTCACATTTCTGCCAAGATCGTTTTTCTGCATCTTGAAGCCAATTTATTCTGTTTTTAAAACTATGAAGTGTAACTTCTTATTTCCAAGTTTTGTCATTTTCTCATTTTCCCATTATTTTACTGAAAGTATATGATACTTTGTTTTAGCACTTCAGTGCAGTTCTGTACACCTCATTCATTTTAAAATCCTATTGTTTAATATTTGGTGAAGCTCTAATCTGTTATTAGAGTGAATAATTTGTTCATTCTGACGTAAAACAGATGTGTTTCTTTCTAGAATAGAAGTATTTAGTTTGAGGTAACTATTTTAATAACAATAATAGTTAATATAGTTAAAGTAACAATAATTTGACACAACAGTGTAGTTTTTGAATTTCAGCTATGATTTTTATCTCACGAATGATAGAATTATTTAATATGATTGATGCTCTAATAAAAAAAAAGGGTATCATTTCCCTTCTCCAGGGGATCTTCCCAACACAGGGATCAAACCCAGGTCTCTCACACTGCAGGCATATTCTTTACCAGCTGAGCCACTAGAGAAGCCCAAGAATACTGGAGTGGGTAGCCTATCCCTTCTCCAGGGGATCTTCCGGACGCAGGAACTGAACCAGGATCTCCTGCATTGCAGGTGGCTTCTTTACCAGCTGAGCTACCAGGGAAGCCCATAATAGTAAAAATGATTACTTTAATTTCTTATTTTGTGCAACTGCATTTCAGTTTTTTCTAATTGAATGTTTTCTGAGCTTTATCATATATTATGGTTGTAGTGAAGTAAAACCAAATATCAAATACTTGAATATATAATATAGCTATTTCAAAGATTTCATTGCTTCTTACTGTTTGCCTTAAAGTATTGGTTACTATAACTATATACTATATATTATTATACCACATCTGTGTATAATGTAAGTAATCAGAGAGTTTTATCGATATAAAATATAATGAACTACTAAGAAGAAAGAAACACATTTTAATAAGCAGTGACCCAATAAACATTTATTTAATGTCTACCGTGTGCTAGATTATTACTCTCTGTATATTTATAGGAGATATAAGAAATTTGTCTTAAAAAGTGCTGCAAGTTGATACTATGATTGAATATATTTTAATACCTAATCTGATTTTATATTTTAACTCGTGCTTACTTTAGAACATTCTTTTGGAAACTGAGGTTACCCCTACTGCTAGTATGGTAAAGTTAGTAATGGAAGCCATATATCTTATAGAATATCCCCTCTCTCCCAAGGGGAATAGGGAATATGAGTTACAGAGACAAACATATTGGGTTTGAATGCAAGCTGTAGAACTGTTAGCTAAGTCAGTAGATTGCCAAAGCCTTCGTTTCATGATCAGCAAAACTGAAAAAAGAATATACATATTAGTAACAGTGTTAATGTATATATTCAATAAGATCATTGAAATATAAATTATCTAGCACAAGGTATGACACATAGAAATCACCTGGAAACAATTGAACACCCAAAAAGGGTATTTATTAACCCTTCAACTTTTCTCTTCTCCCTGGAGAGCATTTATTAAAGATCCCTTAATCCTTTATCAGGAATATACCTGATAATATGTTTGAATTTTTCAAGAAATATTCCTTTAGTTTAATTTTATATTGGATCACTTACAGGACTCAAATATTAGAAATACCTTTTTTTTAAGAGAGATTTTCCTAATTGCTATCCCCTTTTTAATTTACTCACATGTAAAAAGAAATCTCCTTCATCTCAAGGATATGACAACTAATAAAACACTTGCATAGACTATCACTCTGGGAAAAAATTGGAATTCACGTCTTTGATGTTGTTTCAGCTAGGGTTTCAATTCATGGCCAGAAATCTGTGGAGAATCCAGAAGTAAGATCTAACAGTTTAGCCAGCTCATCTATTTTCCTTTGGAAGGAAGAGATAGGGCAACATTGGATATCTCCAGAGGGAGATCTAAGTTCAGTGGCACAATAAATCCGCTTTCCGATGACAGAGCTACCTGCGTTCCTTTGCAGAGTGATAGATGAGGGAGGGGAGGAAAGAAAGAGGGACTGACTGACTTAGAAACTTAAACATAGCCCTTTTTATAGAAAGAAGAGTTTGCAATATTTCCCCTTAATTGTTTTGAGGAAAGGAAACAATTTTAAGTAAATAGAATATTAGTAGGATATTAGTATTCTTAATATTTATCTGATAGGTAAAAAAAAAGTTATTGGGTCAATCTTACTTTCCCTGCTCTTCAGTTAAACAGGATCTCTTTCTCCTCAGTTGGGAAATGAACATTGTCAGTGTTAATGTTTCCTAATTTTAAAATGAGTCCTAAAATAAAATTTGTGTATTTTCTAATGATACATTCTCTCAAAAATAATCCTCACGACTTCAGATTTTAGTAAATCTTTGAGAGTTTTTGAAGTGGAAAACAGTATTTGTGTAATTATCGATATCTTGGGAATTTTTGAAACTTTTAGGCTTGGGCTATTGAATTAAACAAGAATTTTGCAAGGCCAAAAGTCTTGATTTGTCTACAGAGCTCACTGATAACGTGTTACAACCTGGAAACTAGCCTGCTTTTAAAGGCCCGGACACTATTCTACTCCCAACCACAAATGTATTTCATGTTGGGTTTCTAACTAAGCAAAATGTGTCCTTCAATGTTTACTATAGTGTCGGGGTCTCAAAGACAGTCCCTGATTGTTAGAAAATGACCCTTCTCAACTGTCGAACATCAAACAGAAGGTCATAAACCTTACAACAAGGAAAGAAATTTCTTTTGTCTTCTTGCAATCTTCTAGGATTCCAAAATAGATTCAGATTGCAGCAGGGGAAGTTGAAACAAGAGCAGGGTTGGAAAGTCCAGACAAGATTTATCAAACCAGACATTGTGCCTTCCCCCAAACTCAATGTAGTTTGGAGTCAATTCCTTATCAAAGCCCACAGGCGGTTCTGGGAAGGTTGTCTGTGTTCCCCCCTGGAGTGGGTCTACTTACTGTAACATTAGTCAGGTTTAGTGAGGAAAGCGGTGAGGAGGAGGGGGTTCATCTAGACAAGGAATCATAGACAAGAGTATTTGATAAAAGTCCAAAAGTTCCCCAGGCTAGAGTATATATAGTCACAAGTCTCAGAAAACAATGAAATGTAAGGCAGCTTATGCTCACATCTTATAAAATAGTTGCCATAAAATCTGATCTGGGGAGAGCTAGGCTCAAGTCTTAAGTCACATATTATTGATAACATAGCAAGTGACAGAGAAAAGCTCTTGTATCCATAATTGATAGGTTATGAGTTTAAAGTAAAAAGTTTTCTTTCTTTTGGGGGGTTGGTTTCTTTCATTTTTATCCTTTTTTTTTTTTTTTTAAATACAACTGAGCATCAGGAGTAGGATATTTTGGTGACAGATGGATTCATTCCACTCTCAGGTAGTTGGATGTAGAAACTCATAACTAGAGCCGTTTCAGACTTGAATTTTTAAGCAGTTGCTTTTTAAGAAGCCAGAACCTTAGTTTTATACATTCCTTTTTGCTGTGAAAGCAGATAACACAAATAATATATTTTTCTGAATGCTTAGCTCTATGGAAGAAGCATAGATTTCCCCAAATTAATTTGCTTTCTTTTTGAACATTATAAAAAAAAAATAGAAAAACTAAGATTCACTGATGTTGTTCAGTAGTGTCTGACTTTTTTGCAACCCCATGAACTGTAGCCCACCAGGCTCTTCTGTCCATGGGATTTCCCAGGCAAGAATACTTGAGTGGGTTGCCATTTCTTTCTCTAGGGGATGTTCCTGACCCAGGGATCAAACCAGCGTCTCCTGCATTGGCAGGCAAGATTCTTTTTCACTGAGCCGCCAGAAAAGTCCAAGTTTCACTAATGTGGAAGAGGAAAATAGTGCAGAAGTAGAAAGTTTAAAATATATATATATATACTTTTTAAATATATAGAAAATACATATAAAATTTTGTAGCTTTGTTGAAATAGTAATACTGTGAGTGAAAAAAATCATACTTTAGTGAAATCTGGTGATGTTGTATGAAATCAAAGCTAAAAAGATGGGAAACTTGTTTTTTTTCTTGAATGGGATTTAATAAGTTATAAGAAAAGATGTAAACGTAAAGTTCAGTGTATATTACATACATAATAAAAATAAAACTGACTCATATTAAAAATACAAACCTTAATTACTAACTTTCATGTGTTTAGGATCATATCTAATGTTACAAAAGTAAACCAGACTTAGATGCCACTGACTTCTCTGTGGGAGCCCTTCTCTTTTTCTGCAAACACACTCACGTGGGCTGCAATATCTTTGTATGACTGTTTTTTTTCCTTCAAGAAGGTTACTCTTAGAAGAAAACAAAGAAATGCAGCTTTTCTTAATATAGGTAATGCACTGTTTTATATTTGTAATAGCACCATAACAGCTAACAGCAAACAATGTTTATTGAGTACTTTTTGTATTTCAGGAATTACAATTCATTCTTTACAGATAGTATGCCCTGTAACCTTTAAAATAATCTTTTGAGGCATGTGCTGTTGTTTTTATTCCTATTTATGGGTATGAAAACTGAGATTTAGAGAGGAAAGGAAACTTTCTCGTTGTCACAAAGCTAGTAAGTGGAGGCTTGGGTTCCAAGATTGGTAGAGATTTGCTGGTGACTCTTCTCCTTTTCCCAGACCCAGTGGATTTTCTTACGAGTATCTCGGTGATATCTGGGAAGCCATGTGTCCAGACTGAGAGGATGTGCCCTAATTGGTTTGGGCAATTTGGGCAGTCCTTTTACCCCTTGTCCCTGATGAAGGGCTCAGCCATGACTAAAGAAGTTAACAAAAGGAAATCTGCCTTGGTGCCCCTGGAAAACATTTTTTTCCCTCTAAGAGAGTACCAGAGAAATCCTCTTCATTCCTACCCATTTCTGACTTCCAGAGGACACGTATGCAAATCATTTCTTCCCTGTTAGCCAGTGCAAGATTTGAAAGCCTTGTACTCCTAAGTGCTTCTGTCCTGAAGCTCTTGTTGCTTGAGAATAAGATGTTCACACCTGCAAGGATCATCACGTGATCACATGGGAGAACCATGGTAAACATAAACAGGACTAAAAATGAGAGTCTGGGATCTTGAGGGCATCACCGAGCATGAGAACAGACTTTAACATCGACAATTGCTGGACTTAACTGCCAACTAATTTTCCTCATCGTACTCTGTCACTTGAAGGCAGGCAGGTGGAGTTGACCAGGCCCCCAGTGGCAGATCAAGTGAGCAAACCCCACCCCAAGCAAAGGTTGTACCCAAAGTTGGTTCAGATGAAAAGAAAAAACTAAGCTGTGAATATAGTGAGTGACAAAATACCTTCTAAAAAATAAAGTTATTCTTTGCTTTAAAGTAATGATCCATATTTTATACACAGTTCTTTTTGTTTTCAGTTACCATCTGTCAAAGTCACTCAGTCATGTCTGACTCTTTGTGACCCCCATGGACTGTAGCCCACCAGGCTCCTCCGTCCATGGGATTTTCTAGGCAAGAATACTGGAGTGGGTTGCCATTACATCGTCCAGGGGATATTCCTGGTCCAGGGATCGAACCCAGGTCTCCCACATTGCAGGCAGATACTTTACCATCTGAGCCACCAGGGAAGCCCAGTTACCATCTTATTTNACAAACCTTAATTACTAACTTTCATGTGTTTAGGATCATATCTAATGTTACAAAAGTAAACCAGACTTAGATGCCACTGACTTCTCTGTGGGAGCCCTTCTCTTTTTCTGCAAACACACTCACGTGGGCTGCAATATCTTTGTATGACTGTTTTTTTTCCTTCAAGAAGGTTACTCTTAGAAGAAAACAAAGAAATGCAGCTTTTCTTAATATAGGTAATGCACTGTTTTATATTTGTAATAGCACCATAACAGCTAACAGCAAACAATGTTTATTGAGTACTTTTTGTATTTCAGGAATTACAATTCATTCTTTACAGATAGTATGCCCTGTAACCTTTAAAATAATCTTTTGAGGCATGTGCTGTTGTTTTTATTCCTATTTATGGGTATGAAAACTGAGATTTAGAGAGGAAAGGAAACTTTCTCGTTGTCACAAAGCTAGTAAGTGGAGGCTTGGGTTCCAAGATTGGTAGAGATTTGCTGGTGACTCTTCTCCTTTTCCCAGACCCAGTGGATTTTCTTACGAGTATCTCGGTGATATCTGGGAAGCCATGTGTCCAGACTGAGAGGATGTGCCCTAATTGGTTTGGGCAATTTGGGCAGTCCTTTTACCCCTTGTCCCTGATGAAGGGCTCAGCCATGACTAAAGAAGTTAACAAAAGGAAATCTGCCTTGGTGCCCCTGGAAAACATTTTTTTCCCTCTAAGAGAGTACCAGAGAAATCCTCTTCATTCCTACCCATTTCTGACTTCCAGAGGACACGTATGCAAATCATTTCTTCCCTGTTAGCCAGTGCAAGATTTGAAAGCCTTGTACTCCTAAGTGCTTCTGTCCTGAAGCTCTTGTTGCTTGAGAATAAGATGTTCACACCTGCAAGGATCATCACGTGATCACATGGGAGAACCATGGTAAACATAAACAGGACTAAAAATGAGAGTCTGGGATCTTGAGGGCATCACCGAGCATGAGAACAGACTTTAACATCGACAATTGCTGGACTTAACTGCCAACTAATTTTCCTCATCGTACTCTGTCACTTGAAGGCAGGCAGGTGGAGTTGACCAGGCCCCCAGTGGCAGATCAAGTGAGCAAACNGGGAGAACCATGGTAAACATAAACAGGACTAAAAATGAGAGTCTGGGATCTTGAGGGCATCACCGAGCATGAGAACAGACTTTAACATCGACAATTGCTGGACTTAACTGCCAACTAATTTTCCTCATCGTACTCTGTCACTTGAAGGCAGGCAGGTGGAGTTGACCAGGCCCCCAGTGGCAGATCAAGTGAGCAAACCCCACCCCAAGCAAAGGTTGTACCCAAAGTTGGTTCAGATGAAAAGAAAAAACTAAGCTGTGAATATAGTGAGTGACAAAATACCTTCTAAAAAATAAAGTTATTCTTTGCTTTAAAGTAATGATCCATATTTTATACACAGTTCTTTTTGTTTTCAGTTACCATCTGTCAAAGTCACTCAGTCATGTCTGACTCTTTGTGACCCCCATGGACTGTAGCCCACCAGGCTCCTCCGTCCATGGGATTTTCTAGGCAAGAATACTGGAGTGGGTTGCCATTACATCGTCCAGGGGATATTCCTGGTCCAGGGATCGAACCCAGGTCTCCCACATTGCAGGCAGATACTTTACCATCTGAGCCACCAGGGAAGCCCAGTTACCATCTTATTTTAAATAGCTATTGAAAACCTCTCAGTCTTTGAAAGGATGACCAAATGTTGGTGACTGTCTATCAAAGTTACTTCTCATTAATTTGTCCAAGTGTTGGAGACGTGAAATACAAACTTTCTTCATAAAGCTTGTTAATTGTGGATAGAAAGCTAAATGCAAAATTTTGAAACTTTTATCACACTGAAAAAAATGTTGGGTTAAATGGAGAGGTTCAAACCCAAAAACATTACATAAAAGTTTAATTATTGGGTTAAGCTGATTAAGTTGGGTTAATTACTGGGCAAAGGTGAACAGTGACAAAGGCAGATGAATTAAAAATCCTTAACTCTGAAAATATTGAGATTTTAACTTTGTAAAAAAGATTCTGTCATTTGAATTGTATATATTTCAGTTTCATATATGCATTTGTTGAAACAGAAAGGTTTCTTAAAGAAGTAAAAACTAAAAAAAAAAAAAAGAAGTAAAAACTATGCTGAGCTTGCCTGGTGGCCCAGGGGTAAAGAATCCTCCTGCCAAGGCGGGGGACACGGGTTCCATCCCCGGTCCGGGAAGATGCCGC
>SJYT01047493.1:127232-220577 GCA_006410635.1 Cephalophus harveyi
AAAGAAGTAAAAACTATGATGTTCATTTGCAGTTGATTTTCTTTAAAATATCAAATTAACAACATGTTTATTTTAATTAAATTTTCATTTTTTCAATCTAGAAAAAATAATTTAAAACTTACTGTTTGATAGCAAGAACTCATTCTTGATCAGTATTTTAAACATTACTTTCAAGATACATGCAAAATAAAGCAAAATTCATAATACAGAAACAGGTTATTCTTGTTTTACCTACACTTCTTTAAAAAAAATAAGTAAATAAAAGGCTACATAGTTGAAGAGATGTATTACCTTTTGACATCTACATACTCATTGTTCTTTCTAAGCTTTTGTTCCCTAGCTCAGGCTCAGAATGGATAATTATATGTAATAGAAGACAGCTGTGATGTACCAAGTGTGTTTTTTGCCTCTTTTTATCTTGTGCTTGAGCGCATAATTCCCTTCCTGTTTTAGTGTTATATAAGGTTCAATTTTCCTGTGTTTACCTTATCCTGAAATTTTAGTATGAGGATTTTAATAATCAGAATCAATTACAGTTTTGTTGCTACCTTTGGATCATGGTTATATTATGGATTAAAGTGTAAGATTTCTAATAGTAGACCATTTTGTTGGGGAGGATGGTAATTGTTCTGTGTATCTAAGAAAAATACTATTAAATAAAAAAGACAATATAATTTTAAACTACTCATTAAATTCAGTCCAATTTCGATTTAAGTCTTTCATTGGATAACATTGCCAACTTTTGGTGTACTTGTTTTTTCAGTTCTAACTCAGACCTTGACATTTTTTGGTCTCTAAAACTTCCCAAGTTTTGTAATCACATCGTCTATGAAATTTGGAAAAAATCTCATTACTGAGTATGTTGCAATATGTATTATAACTATTTTCTTCTGTGTTCTAATTCTAATGGTATATTACTGAAATAAAAATATTGTCTTAGCAAGTCTTTGTGGCTCCATTTGTTCCCTGTCCTCCTGTCCTTAATTCTCTGCTCATACCTTATATCAGTAGTAATTGGGTAATTAGCCAGAAACGCTGTCGCCTGAGCCAGGGAGTAAGAAATGTCTCATTGAACACAATAATCTTTCTTTGTACTCATGATTCATTTTTGATATGCTACAACTCTATCAGCAGGGAAACTTTCCTCCCCATTGGGAGTCTAACAAGCCTTTAAGACAAGAATAGACAGAGAGGTTCTGCTATTAGTCTCAATTCTAAGGCAAATTGGGTTACTCTGCTGTAGTGGCATTTTCTGCCTGCACAGCATGAGATATTAGAGGATGGCAGAAAATATTCTGTTGAAGATTTGATGCATAACAAGATAAGAGTTCTATTGTGGGCCACTTAAAGAAAATTTGTAGCTGATCTGGCTTTTAAAACTAGCTAGAAGGCATTTCTGGAAGTCTGAAGAGCCCACTGGGCTATTTGGTTTCAATTCCATTTTGATGTAGTGTATAGATATCTGGAAAAAAAAATGAACTTCAGTGAAGAAAAATTTCTGTTTCTGGCTATCAGTTGCATCGTGATTCCCAAGCAAATAGCTGAGTAAAAGAAAACATCCCTGAAAGACTCCACTGCATTCTTGTAATAAATCACAAAAACATTGGTATCAGCTTTCTTAGTCATACTGCAAGACTATAGTTAAGAATATTTCCAGATGTGTCTTACTGAAGTGAAGGTAATTTTCTTTCATGCACAAGAGATCCTTTCTTAACATTGAAGGGGAAAAAAATCAAGCACTTTTAGTCCTCTGCAGGTGACAAAATTTCAATTTCCTGTATCCTCAGACAGCTAGCATTTGTGCCTATCCTGTGGGAATGAAAAGAGATATAATCATAAGCCTACAACTACATCTAAGGTAATATAAATGAAGATGGCAGTTTTCCAGTTTCCTGACAAGGTAGCTTCATGGAACAATAATCTGAAGGAAAGAAATTTATGCACAGGAATGGGACTGATTGCTTGGTTTTGTGGTAAAGAAACCCTCCTTTGAAATCTTCAAGTTAAGAGCAAAAGGAATTTTCTTAATGAGGTACTGAATTCTTCTCCAGGATAAACAGAAACTTCAATGGGAATAATGTCCCAATTTGTCAAAATTAAGGATAGAACAAATTTGCAAAAAGAACTGCAAACCTGGTGGGCAATTTTGTCTTCTTTTTCTAATCACGTTCTTGGTTGGTGGTAACTGAAGCACCAAAGGATCTATTACAGTCTGAAACTCCAGTGTAAATTGATGCAATGTGTAGTATCACAGTTTGATACCAGTAGAGATCTTTCATGGTATGGTCTTATGGACTGTATTTCTTTTTTCTTTTCCATCATCCCACTAGTCCCAAGAGATAAATGCAATTTAGACAAAGCCATGTCTGAACTGGCATTGCATATTACAATTTTAAAACCATTTAAGATAGGTCTGTATTCACCCGTGCAAAAAAGAAGTTATGTGGATAAATATTTAGAAACAATATAAAGAGTTCCCAGATTTTGAAATGTGTTTTTGGTCACCTGGGTCACTACATAAGTTTGTGCCTCAGGAGTGCGTTACTACAAAATATATTTCTGGTTCTACGTCTGTATGATATCAGTTTCTTTAAGATATATATATATACACACACACACACACATATGGAAATGGTATGGTGGTGGGGTTGTAAAGCAGAGATCTACAATATATAAATTTAGTAAGCAGACAAAACAGCCTTTTTTTATGATAGGATTTAGCAGTCCCCATCTTTCTTGACTTATTTCAGGTAAAACATTTCTTTTTGGGCACAGGGGACTCAAGGAACACCCATGGAAAATGTTGCCTCCTATACATATTTATTTCTTCACACATGCAAATGTTGTTATTAATAAACAGACGATACTTTTTTCCAATTTTTTTCTAGTGCTTTCAGTTGGCAAATGTTTGTATTCATTCACAACATTTTTGCAATACTTTTCTGTCCTTCATTCCATTTCTTTTCTGGTTTCCTTATTTAATTACAAGAAGAATGATAGGTTTAATGAGCATACAAATAAAGTTCATGTAAAAATAATGCAAGGAAAATAGAAGTGAAATGTGTTTATTTTTCAAAATGTATAATAGTCTGTACCTGTTTGGTGAATAGAAGAATTTCCAAGAAGTTCTTTTGTTAAAGTTTAGCTTAGTTGAAGCCATTTATGATATATATAGATATAGATATTAAAAGGTCTATAACTTCTACTTGAGAATCATGTTCAAATGGAATTTGGTGTATTTTGCTAAATTTTCTTTAAAAAATTAGAATTAATATCATGTTTCTTTCTTTCACCTTTAGGACCATTTCCTAAAAACCTTACTCTTAAGATAATCTATTGCAGAATTTTAATTCTATGGCCTTCAGAATTACAATAATGTGTATACAATAAATACAATAAATGTGTATTGTATTGAACCTAGGAAACACAAACCTAAAATTATATGTTTGCATGGATACATTTAACTCATCTTGTCATCTGGTGGGATGGCTATATATTTGTGGTACAATTAACCCGAAGGTAATTTTATTTATGAAGCATATTGAATGATAATCTTTTGGTGGCAGCTTTTTTTATATACCATGTCTGGTATGAGTTGTGGAATTTAGGAAATCACTCTATTGGAGGGAATGGAGAAACATTTGAGGTTTTCTGTTAAATTTGAAATATTGACCTAGATGACTAATAAGCACAGAAAACATGGGCCTGTATATAATTGGTGAAGCTGGCATGTGTTGTGGGAGTTGCCAGATACAGAGACCCTTAATCAGGAGGAGTATCAGATAGAAGTAGAATTTTTCACCTATGCCCCTATTCAGGGGCATGAGAGTGTTTTTGAGAGGTAGCAAATAAAATTCTATGTGGAAGAATTGAGAAAAATCAAGGTCTTCCTGGAAAATCAGGAATATTATGGGTAATAACTGGTATTACTTGCTTGTAGCCATGGAAATTGTAATAGCACGATCTGTCTGACCACTGTCTTGAAAACCATTCTAAAATTCAACCAAAATTTACAATTGTTCCTTCTGTTGTTTCAAAAGCAACAGTTACATAACCTTGGAACACATGGTTAAATTCAGTCCATATTTTTAGAATGTCAGCTCTGTGTCAAGCATTGTTCTAGGTACTAGTGAAGAGTTATAAGCATAAGATGCTCTTCCTGACATTAAAGGTATTCAGATACTTGTGTTAGAAATGCAGATGAACCATAACTCTGTATTATACAAGACAACATTCATATGTATGGTAAAAAAAAAAACAGTTAATTAAGCAATTAAATTTCTGTATGTCATTGTTAGCTTGAGAGTAGAACATCAGATTTATGTAAACACAAATGAGTAAAGAATATGGTGGCAGGAAAATTTTTGTCATTTTGGTATTTTAGGTATATTTGCCAATCGTGATAAAAATCAAAATAGCATTTTCACCAAAGTGTTGCTATGAAATTTATGGTAATTTTGATTGTGTTTGTTATTATTTTATATAGTTGGTACATTTTTTTCAAATTACTTATTTTTCCTTTAAGTACTGCACAAAGGCAACTGTACTTGAATAATCTTGCTTAAATTAGTAAATATAATGTGTGGATACACATCCTAATCTAAACAGGTGGGCAAAACAGTGGCATAGTATCACTCAGGTAATATGTTACATTCTAAAATAAATGAATGGTACTGCAAAAAATTCACCAGGTTTTTGTTTTAGTAAAGACAGTGTCATCCATTTCTAACAGGTAATGCCCAAATACAAAAATTTATGACAGAAAACAAAATCCAGTCTTTTTCTTTCCTACCATTTATCATCATATAGATCTTATAGTTAAACACCATGTGGTAGTGAAGTTTTTAAAACGCCTCTTGTCTTTTTTGTCCTTTCTTGAATTTTTTTTTTCTTATTTAAAAAAAGGGCTAAATTGAAAGGTCGTTTATAAATCTGCAAAACATAAAGAGATTTTCTGTGTATGTTTTAAAGAAAGGTTAAGATTAGAAGTATAAGATCCTTTTTACTAATATCGATAGATCCTAAAATGGTTATGTGCAATTTAAAATGCATCTATTTACTTAAACTAATTTTGAAATGAAGTTAATTTTGCTTCAGTGTAATTAATTTAGTAGCTGTCTCTTATACACATCTAGATGTGTATAAGAGACAGGGAATGGGACTCAACCCCCNTGTGTATAAGAGACAGGTAGTTAGAGGATTAATAACTTTCAAACATTATGCATTGCTATGCAAAAAATAATATATTTTGTATTACCCTACTTTGTCTCTGAAAAATTTATTTCCATGTTATAATCTTGTTTAAAAATTTATTGAAATTATAAAGTATGGTTTCTTCATGCATAGGCCTCCCAGGGGACATGCTTTATTAGTTTATATCTGAATTACCTCAAATTACATTGCTTACACTAGGCAATTAATTTGTTTTCACTTTAATATATATTGTGGAGACCAGGATTATTTTTCTCAGCTAATAGCTAGTAACTGATTATCTCAGGCAAAGTAAAAGGTTCAGTATAAGGTAAATGACATTCCTTTATAAGCCATGAAGCTTCTTGTTTGTTTTGTTTTAGAAGGAGAGGGATAAATAGGATAGATCAGTGTAGTTTGAAAGGTAACATATTCCTCCTGATGAGGAAGGAGTAAATCTAGTTACTTTGCTAATAAGATGGCAATTTGTGAACTATATAGGTAGCATAGAATGCAGGGAGCAAACTTTGTGGAATACCTTACACTGTTCTGTTGGCATGATCTCTTAGCACTGTAGAGACAACAGGTTGTCATACAATAAATTTTAATTACAGAACATAAAAAGTTATGTTATTCTTAGCAGGGTCAGTGTGCCATGGATTCTCCATACTATCCCAGATGAGAAATCTGTCTGTCTAGCATTTGGCAAAATGATCTTGACGGTGGAAAGACCCTCCCATCCCTCATCCTTTTCAGCTCCCAGTCGTTGGACTAGAAATAGCATGCAGTGCAACGGTGACTGCATTTGGGTATATTTTGGCATATTTCCCTAGGCTACTAACTGAAAGCAGCTGGAATTTAACTGAAAGAACATGGTGGATTGAAACCAAGCATATGAAATTTCAGATTCAAAGAATCTTCTGAAATGAAGAAACTGTAAAACAAGTGTCATTTTTGGCCTTAGTCCTGCAGTAACTGGGAGGAACTATTGGCTCAGTGGTTGGGAAACTACTCCCCCAGATCTTTGTATGTCCCTCACTTCTCAAGTTGCCCACTGGTGAATGACACCAGACTGAAGCTGGCAGGCCCTCTGCAATGTCCTCCCCTGCTGGTTTACCACTGGCTCGGGTTCTGTATTCACACTCTCGCCCCACATACAGTTTGCATATTTCATGACTGACTGCTCCTTCTTTCACTTAGTCTTAAAAATCTAAAGGTTTGTAGTAAAACTGCAAGTATGGTCTTTATAAAGTATGAGAGCGTTTTAGTGGATGTTAGATACTGTTACAGTTCCAAACGGATCAGACATTGAAAATATTAGTTTTCTAAATTAACCAAAGGAAGAAATGATGCTAAAGCTGAAACTCCAGTACTTTGGCCACCTCATGCGAAGAGTTGACTCATTGGAAAAGACTCTGATGCTGGGAGGGATTGGGGGCAGGAGAAGAAGGGGACGACCGAGGATGAGATGGCTGGATGGCATCACGGACTCAATGGACGTGAGTCTGAGTGAACTCCGAGAGATGGTGATGAACAGGGAGGCCTGGCGTGCTGCGATTCATGGGGTCGCAAAGAGTCGGACACGACTGAGCGACTGAACTGAACTGAAATTAACCAAGACCTGTACCATTTACTGGGGCTTTTCTGGTGGCTCAGACAGAAAAGAATCTGCCTGCAATGCTTGCAATGCAGGAGACTCGAATTGGACCCCTGGATCAGGAAGATCACCTAGAGAAGAGAATGGCCGCCGACTCCAGTAGTCTTGCCTGGAGAATTCCATGAACAGAGGAGCCCGACAGGGTGCAGTCTATGGGGTCGCAAGGAGTCGGACATGACTGAGTGACTAACACTTCATCATTTACTGAGTGTGAGATATGGGACAAGTTAGTTCACTTTCCCCCCTCAGTTTCCTCATCTGAGTAATAATTATAGAGCCTATCCTCGAGATTCTTTGAAAGAATTGAGATATGCCATATAGAACTTTTCTGGCTCAGAATGAACATTTTGTACTTTCCATACCTTCAATACTTTGTATTGATATTAACTGATATAGGCAAGGTTAGTTATTTTGAAAATTGGATCTTTTAGGGTCAGATTATGATCAGTTTCCAGAAGGTTAGGATTAGTTTACATTTCTTTAAACTACTGTCTTTAGCCCCTTTATGGATCACTGCCTTGTCATGGTGAAGGGGCTTGTGTAACTCAATGCAGCTAGAAGGAGAAGAGGGCATCCGAGAATGAGATGGCTGGATGACATCACTGATGAAGTGAACATGAACTTGAGCAAACTCCGGGAAGTGGGGAGGAACAAGGAGGCCTGGCATGCTGCCATCCATGGGGTGGCAAAGAGCTGGACATGACTGGGTGACTGAACAGCAACCACGGCAATATCTTTAGAGAGGAGGATTGGTCTTTAACATTTCCCAAACCAGTGTTTCTTAACTAGCTGGACCAGGGGTTCAGAAGGGTATTTGGGAAAGCGTGTGTTAGATTCGCCAAGAGGATAGTCCACCTGCAAATTCTGATATACATATCCTCATGTGTGTGTGCTCAGTCGTGGCTGACTCTTTGCGACCCTGTGAACTATAGCCCACCGGGCTCCTCTGACCATTTGATTTTCTAGGCAAGAATACTGGAATAAGTTGCCATTTCCTACTCCAGGGGATCTTTCTGACCCAGGGATCGAACCCGGGTCTCCTGCATTGGCAGGCAGGTTCTTTACCTCTGAGCCACCAGGGAAGCCCAGCATATCCTCTTACTCAACACTATCTTCTGGTGATTGCCAAGAGGTTTATATCGTATCTTTCAAGTATGTTCAGATAGAAAAGAAGAAGGGACCATATTTATAAGCCACTTAAAAATATCAAAACCAATACAATATTGTAAAGTAAAAAAAAAATAAAAGAAATGTGAATTAAAAAATATATATTTTTACTTATTTAAATTGAGTCATTTTCCATGTATACAGAGACTAATCATATAGATGATCCCTACAAAAGATTCTAAAGAAATTCTCACTTCTAGGCTTATTCAAGTTGTTAGCTAAACTCAGTTCCTTGTGATTCTGGTTGTGCAAATGAAGTCCTTGATTTTGTGTTTCTATGCTGCCGGTCAATCAGGCTGTCTTTGCTCCTAGAGCCCTATACGTTGCCCTTATTCTTCCCCTTGCTTTACTGCTAGCCCCATTCAACAAGGGCTGGTGAAGTCCCTCATGCTTACAGCCTCTCTGCTCTCTGCTGTATCTCTCTGATATTGATCAGAGAAAGTTTTCTGCTTTCAAGGCTTCTGTGCTTAGATTGGGCCCACATGCATAATCCAGTATACTCTCTCTACACTATGGTATACATGTCCTTCACTGGGGCTTCCCTGGTGGCTCAGTCAGTAAAGAATCTGCCTGCAATGCAGGAGACTGGGATTTAATCCCCAGGTTGGAAAGAGCCCCTGGAGAAGGAAATGGAAACCCATTCCAGTATTCTTGCCTGGAGAATCCCATGTACAGAGAAGCCTGGCAGGCTGTAGTCCATGGAGTCGCAAAGAGTTGGACATGGCTTAGTGACTAAACCACCTCCGCCACCAAAGAATTTATTACATTTCCAAAGTCCCTTTGCCATTCAGGTTAATACATTCACATATTCTAAGGATTAAGGCATGGATATCTTTGGGATCTGGGCTTCCCTGGTATCTCAGCTGCTAAAGAATCTGCCTGCAATGCAGAAGACCTGGGTTCGATCCCTGGGTTGGGAAGATCCCCTAGAGGAGGCAACCCACTTCAGTATTCTTGCCTGGAGAATCCCCATGGACAGAGGAGCCAGGCGGGTTACAGTCTATGGGTTTGCAAACAGTCAGACATGCCTGAGCGACTAA
This sequence comes from Cephalophus harveyi, assembly GCA_006410635.1. Lineage (NCBI taxonomy): Eukaryota > Metazoa > Chordata > Mammalia > Artiodactyla > Bovidae > Cephalophus > Cephalophus harveyi. Next base: position 136,287 of record SJYT01047493.1, read on the forward strand.
GCACAGCACAGCACATCTTTGGGATCTATTATTTTAAATCCAAGTATAAAATGTAAAAGTTTCAGAAAAAATTTCCCCTGTTCTCCCTTTCACTTTTTCGAAGGTCTAAGAAACTTACAGTCTAGTTGGGAAATAAAATCTATATCTCCTATTAGGATGTATGGGGCTCCCAAGAACTATTAAAAAGAAGTGTTCAGGACCCAAAGGAAATTGCAGTTCTTTCTAATGGGGAGAAAAAAGATCAAGGAAAGCTTCTTTGAAGAGGTAGCTTTTGAAGTATATCCTGAAGGATGAATAAGGGAAAGGTATTTTTTTGTCTTAAAGACTACAAGACTTAAAAGCAAAGACATATGCTATATTCAGGATGTGGCAACAGTCTGGGATTCATAGAGGTATGAAATAAAAATGGGATTTTGTAACTTGCTAAGAAGTTAGAACTTTATTCTATAATAGGAGTCATCTAAGCTTTTTGGCTACAGGAAGTAATAGACTAAAAGTCATGTTTTAGAAAATGAAAGTCTTGTGACAAAGTGGATATATTGGAGGAAGAGCACCAATTGGAAGGCTCTTGTGTAGAAGGGGAAGGAGAAGGGAGGAAAATCCTAGGAGAAATGGTAGAAATTATGCAATTATATCCAGCAACTCTTTCAAGGTGTTTGACTGATTGAATGAGGGGTTGATGGTAAATGTAGGTTTTCTAGCCTTGGAGACTGAGGAAGGTAATGTCATTGTTCCAAGATAAAGGAGATGTGAAGAATAAGGTTTCTGAGTGAGAAGATAAGGAGTTTAGATTTGTACATTTACTATCATCATGTAATTTGAGAAGGAAATTGGGAGGGCTTTGGGCCCAAGGTATCTATAGGAAATCTATCAACATCAGTATGATAGTTGAGGTAAAAGAATGAGTAAGGTCATTTGGTGAAAAAATGAAGAAACCCACAGTGTTCTTGGTGAGATTGAGGATTGTCCACATATGAGGGGGAAGTAGCAAGAATTTAATTGGTAAGGGAAGTTAAGATGAAGTCTTCTGGGATGCTGGGGAAAACTTCCTACAAGGGGAGCTTCAAAATTGAAGAGGGAAGTTTGTATACTTTTACCAACCTTTCCTTTTCCCACAATGAAAAGTCTGAGAATGTAATGTAACATAAGGTGACTATAAGTGATAAGTGTGTACTGTTAAACTGTTACATTGACATTTGCTAAGAGAGTAGAACTTAAATCTTCTCACTTAAAAAATAAAGGATTAATATATCATGTGATGATGTGTTAATTAACCAGCGGGTGAATCCTTTTACAGTGTGCTCATGCTCATTCATTTGAGTTGTGCCTGACTCTTTGCGACGCTGTGGACTGTAGCCCGTCAGGCTCCTCTGTCCATGGAGATTCTTCAGGCAAGAATACTGGAGTGGGTTGCCATGCCCCACATCCGGGTATTTTCCTGACCCAGGGATCAAACCCCCATCTCCTGCAGCTCCTCCAATGCAGGTGAATTCTTTACAGGGAAGCCCTTTCACAATACATATATATGTGTGTATATATATATCAAATCACTACAGTGTACATTTAAATATTTTACCATTTTATTTGTCTGTTGTACCACAAAGCTAAAATTTAAACAAATCGATAGCTAGAGGAGGAGGAATTTAAGAAAAGATGGGAACGTGCCTCTTCTAGGAAGAGGTACCATTTGCCAGAGTGACGGAAGCTTCAAGTAGCAGAAGATGCTCAAAGAGAACACCTTGAGGGCCTGTACCTGGAAGGTCCTGGCAGGGGCTAAACACTTACCATTATTTGAACTGAGTTGAAGTCACTCCATTTGGCAGTTAGCCTCATGGTATCTGGACAAGGAAAATGAATCAAGTCTGACTGCATGGTCCTGGTTCCAGACAATTCAGTCTGTGGTTAAACCAATTCCTTTTGTTAAGGAGCCTTTCTTCTTTCAGCTTACTCATTTCTCTGCTTTTATTACTATTATTATTTTGTTTTGTTCATCTCCCTTAGTTTCTTGGTAAAGATACATGGGGAAAATCCATCATGGTTTCCTCAGAATCAAGGAAAAAGTCTTTAACCACAATTAGACCAGAATAAGTAGAAACATCATTATGTTCTAAAAGCAGTGTTTCTTTACATTATTTTCCTCTCAGAATACCTCAAGAGAAATAAGTATTATTTCTCTTCCTTCTTTTTCCATAAACATTTGTTTCTTTGATGGTCATTTAAACAGACTCTACCTCCTAATACCCTTCCTCACTGCTGATATATAGTTTTCTCTCACTATCAGGGGGATTGGTTCTAGGAAAACCCTCATAACCAAAAGATGCAGATGCTTAAGTCCCTCATATAAAATGGTATAGTATTTGAATATAATATACACATATCTTCCATATACTTTGAATCATCTCTAGATTACTTATAACACATAATACGATGTCAGTGCTATATAAGTAGTTGTAAATATGATGCAAATATTGTAAATATGATGCAAATATGTAAATATGATGCAAATATTGTAAATATGATGCAAATATGTAAATATGATGCAAATATTGGAAAATATTTGTTTCCAGTATGTAGTGAATTCAAAGTTTTCTCTTTGGAATTCTTTTGAATATTTTTGATCCATGACTGGCTGAATCTATGAATCAGAAACCCACAGATAGGAAGGATTAATAATTATTCATACAGTAAAAACTTTATTATAACTTTAACACTTATTTGTTGATTTTCTTTTAATTTCAACCTCTCACTATCTTGGGGATTTAGGCATCAGAGGATCCACTCAACACCTTGGTCTTTCAATTCCCTGACCACCTTATCTACATCTAATCTTTTCCTCCTCATTACTATGTTCCTGTCCTAGGTCTGATCACCTCCACAACTGTACTTCCTCTGAAACCTACAATTCAAACTCTCTGTCCTTACATTCGGAGAAGGCAATGGCACCCCACTCCAGTACTCTTGCCTGGAAAATCCCATGGACGGAGGAGCCTGGTGGGCCGCAGTCCATGGGGTCGCTGAGGGTCGGACACGACTGAGCGACTTCACTTTGACTTTTCACTTTCATGCATTGGAGAAGGCAAGGCAACCCACTCCAGTGTTCTTGCCTGGAGAATTCCAGGGACGGTGGAGCCTGGTGAGCTGCTGTCTATGGGGTCGCACAGAGTCGGACACGACTGAAGTGACTTAGCAGTAGCAGTAGCAAAAATCCATCAGGAAGACTACTTGCAAACACACCCAACTCCATGTATAATACTTTTCTCCATCGCTACCGGGAACACCTTGGCATGAGTTCCTTTTCTGTGAGTGGTCTCCCTGCCTCCGTTCAGTTTACCTAGAATCCTGCATGAGACACCTAGCTGTTGAATGAATGAAAGACTGTATACATGTTGAGGAAAAAGGAAAAGTTTGGGATATTTATTTGCAGTTCCCAGATATGTCCTGAAGTAGTAATGTCCAGTCTTTGGCACTGTTTTTGTACTTACTTCAGTTCAGTGCAGTTCAGTCACTCAGTCGTGTCCAACTCTTTGTGACCCCATGAACTGCAGCACGCCAGGCCTCCCTGTCCATCATCAACTCCCGGAATCCACCCAAACCCATGTCCATTGAGTCGGTGATGCCATCCAGCCATCTCATCCTCTGTTGTCCCCTTCTCTTTCTGTCCTTACTTAAGTTGTAGAAAATGTTACTTCTGAGATTGGCCATACATATGTATTCTTTTGGGCTTCCCTGGTGGTTCAGATGGTAAAGAATCCATCTGCAATGCAGGAGACCTGGGTTTGATTCCTGGGTCGGGAAGTTTCCCTGGAGGAGGGCATGGCAACCCACTCCAGTATTCTTGCCTACAGGATTCCATGGACAGAGGAGCCTGGTGGCCTAGGGGGACACAAAGAGTCTGACATGACTGAGGGACTAACACTTTCACTTTCCACACATGTGTTCCTTTAAGTAAAGTGCTCTGGACACTTTCCCAAGCTGGTTACAATATCCCATTTTCTAAGGATCTTCATATGTTGAGACTCTCCCTGGTAGCACTAATTGGTTCCATCATCAGGGTTGGTCTGTGACATCAACCTCGGTGGTGGCATAGTACCTCAAATTCTGCTTTTGGTTCTGGTGAAGACAGGGTCTAGAATGACTGAAGAGGTGAATGAAGGAGCTATTTTGAGAGGTGGGGCCTATTTTTTTTTTGACTGATTTCCTCTGGTGGGTTCTCTAAGACTGTGGTCTCCAAACTTTTTGGCAACAGGGACCAGTTTCATGGAAGACAACATTTCCACGGACTGGTGGGAGTGGGGAGGCAGGGAGGATGGTTTTGGGATGATGCAAGTGCATTACATTTATTATACCCCTCCTGATCTGTCAGGAGGTGGAGCGCAGGTGGTGATATGAGCCATGGGGAGTGGCTGTAAATACAGATGAAGCTTTAATCACTAGCCTGTCACTTGCCTTCTGTGGTGAGGCCTGGTTTCCTAACAGGCCATACACCCAGGGAGTTGGGACCCCTGGTCTAAAAGAATGAACAGTTCCAGTTCTGCTTTAAATAGCCCAACTTAAAATAACCCTCACCTTATCAAAGCACAGGTCCTGAAATGCTGCCCACCGCCCCTGTTTAATGAAGAAGGCCTGTTTGTAGGCTGAAAAAGATGGGATGGAGAGATAGTCTAGCCATATTGACAGCTAGGAGCTGGAGGCATCAAATATTTTCCATTTCATATCTTGACAATATATTAGGAATGTTTCCTGTGTTTTACATGACAGTTGAACATTTGTCAGAATGCTGACCTTGAGGCCTCGTAAGGTTCTGTAACATCAAAGATTCCATTATGCTCATTATACTTGCTTTATCAAGAGTCATCCAGGTTTAAAAAAATAAAAATTTGAAACAAGGGTTGCTGACAGCTGAAGGCCATATAGAAAGTACTGACTTAAAACTTGAGATTTATTAATAAAAGAGAGAGGCCCCTCCTGCTTCACTAAAGCCTACATGTGTACCATCAGGCAAAACATTTCAACCCTTCAGTTGTTCTAAATGTTAGTGTGTCAGCATTACCTGAAGGACTTGATAAAACCAGATTGCTGGCCATAACCCCAAAGTTTCTGATTCAGCGGTTCTGAAGTTGGGTCTGAGAGTTTGAATTTCTGAAATGTTCCCATACGATGCTGATGCTGCTGGTGGTCCAAAGACAACACTGGGAGAACCACTGCCTTAACCTCTTCAAGTCTGTTTTCTCATATCTAAAAATAGGTATATCCAGAGCTCATTNTGAAGTTGGGTCTGAGAGTTTGAATTTCTGAAATGTTCCCATACGATGCTGATGCTGCTGGTGGTCCAAAGACAACACTGGGAAAACCACTGCCTTAACCTCTTCAAGTCTGTTTTCTCATATCTAAAAATAGGTATATCCAGAGCTCATTTCTGTGGGTCTATTGTAAGAATGTTGGTTTGGTTGCTAAGTCGTGTCCGACTCTTGCGAGTCCATGGACTATGGCCTGCTAGGCTCCTCTGCCAGGCTCCTCTGACCATGGGATTCTCCAGGCAAGAATATTGGAGTGCATTGCATTTCCTTCTCCAGGGGATCTCCCTGACCCAGGAATCGAACCCGGCTCTCCTGCATTGCAGGCAGATTCTTTACATACTGAGCTATGAAGGAAGCTGTTGTAAGAATAGGGTACACTTAAACATGAGGCTCAGAATAAGGACTTGGTTGATGCTTAACTCTTAAGTTAACCCTTTATGGCTAATTGCCTAAAGTGGACAAAAGTTAAATTTTCAAAATTTCAAGTTTTTCAAGTCTGTCGATTCATCTACTACAATTAGAAAAACACATTTCATTGTATTTTATGCACCTATGTTCACTGGTTGAAAAATGAAGCTTACCTGTACACATTCACAGTACTTGTCATAGTTATTTGTTTCTGTAAGTATATTATCTAATGACTATACTACCTGTTTGAAACCTTGAAAAACAGCTTTTAGGAGGATGAATATTTTGTGAATAAATGTTGTAAGTAATATTTAACCTGAGTTCTGATTGGAAATATTTTCAATATATACAGCTATGAATAAAATTGTTTGAAAAAGTCACTTTGAAAAATATCATTAGCCTTTAGTTAATGCTGTAAACATTGTTTGAAAAGGAGAAAAACATCATTTGGAATGGGATTTTTTAAAGGGCTAAAGGTTGAATTTAGGACTGGCCCTTTAGGATGAGAGGAAACGATGGTGATAATTTTCAAATATCTGGTATCTTTTATAGATTGCACTGACTATCCAGAATGTAAAATATATTTCGATCAAATATAGATAATTCATTTAATTGTGTGAAATATAACTTTTAAATAAAAATGCATTTTGTTCAGTATGCTCTAAACATAATCTATATCAAAGGAGATCGGATGATTTAGTGTATTTTTATTAAGTTAGACTATACCTATAGGTCAGAGCACATAGGAAGAGACAGAGTTTATGAAACATAGCTTGGGCTTTTGCAATTATTGGTTATACACTAACTGTTGGGAGAATTAATTGTGTGTCCTTACAGTGTTTGGGTTACCTTGAAAAATCCAGTGACCTTTAAATTTATGATACTATATTTTATCTCCCAAGATGACATCCTTGTAATAAGCATAGGAAAGTTATTCAGCTTGAGATAGCTTCTATATTCTTCTGTTGACATGTTTATTCACTTTGTTTATGTGCTTGTTCTTGGCCTTTTCCCCTGGATTTTTTAGTACTTTTTTTTTTTTTTTTGGCTAGGGTATGATGCTTACTAGATTAAATATAATTCTCAAGTTTTGTGTTTCCTGTAAAATTTTACAGTAAGTCCTGGAAACAGCCTTCTAGATTTCTTGGTCAAAACCCATTTCTAATGTTTAAAACTGTAAAGGAATTATAGCCATTATATAGATTACTTAAAAAATAGATCTTTCTTTTAGAGTGTAATTTGTTACCATGAAGCTTAAAAAAATAGGAAGTTCAGGAAGTGTATCTTTTCTGAATATTCCCTTGGAACTAACTATACTTTAACTTTTAAACGCTTTTTTCCTCTTGGAATAATAAAAACAACATGTAAAAGTAATTTTTGATTTGGTTGAAGTTTAATAGTTTCATTTCCCTTAGAGTTTAAAAAGGAAAAAGATTCTGGTACGTTTTCATCATTTTATGTTGAGAGAGTGAGCAGTCTGTGATAATTCAAGTTCCTTTTGCACTAACTCTTTGTTCCTATTAAGATGTATGTTTAAATTAAAAAAATTGTTATTTAATGATTTTTAAGGAGACTTTGTTCCTTATTGTACTCTTGTCTGTGACTTAGTTTTAAAAGTTAAGCTTAAAGTAATGCTTACTGTAGCTGTAATAATACTGCATGAAGCCTGAGCAGAGAAATTTAAAGATGTATAATACTATGTAATATGTTTAATGAGGTTATCTGAGTCACTTTAACTTTTGAGAACCATATAATTTGAATAATTATGGTGAAAATATTAATGAGAAAACCCACGTTGTCTGGCAGTGCAGAGGTGTGTAATTGTTTAAGGCAAATTATCAAGCCAGGTAATTCTCATAGGGTGGCATAGGCAAATGTTTTCACCTTGCTCAACGTACAGTTGCCCAGATTTTGCACAAATCTGCCAGATTTTGCTGGTTTGGAAATGCGTTTTTTAGTACTCTAGTAGTAGATCTCTTTCACAGAACAGAAACAAACTTCTGTTTACCAAAGTGGAAAGTGAGGAGCAGGGATACATTAGGAGTTTGGGATTAACACATACACACTACTATATATGAAATGGAAGGGCTTCCCAAGTGGCACAGTAGTAAAGAATCTGCCTGCAAATGCGGGAGACGCAAGAGATGCAGGTTCAATCCCTGGGTCGGGCAGATGCCCTGAAGAGGGAAACTGCAATCCACTCCAGTATCCTTTCCTGGAAAATTCCATGGACAGAGGAGATTGTTGGGCCATAGTCCATGGGGTCACAAAGAGTCGGACCCAACTAACCGACTAAACATGCACACGCGTATATGCAACAGATAAGCAACAAGGACCTACTGTATATCACAGAGAAGTATACTCAATATTTTATAATACCTTATAAGGGAAAAGAATCTGAAAGAATTTATAAACATATGTATAATATAAATATGTATATTTCTTGTATATATATATATGAAAGTGTGAAAATGTTAATCGCTCAGTCATGTCCAACTCTTTGCAGCCCCATTTTTTTCTATAGCTCTCCAGGTTCAGACTTCTCTGTTCATGGAATACTCTGAGCAAGAATACTGGAGTGGGTAGCCATTCCCTTCTTCATGGAGTCTTCCTGACCCAGGGATCGAACCTGGGTCTCCTGTACTTCAGGCAGATTTTTTACCAATTGAGCCATCAGGGAAACCTATATATACACACACACACACACACACATATATATATTTGCAAATAAGTTGACAAATAAATTATATATATGTATATATAATATATATAACTGAACCACTTTGCTGTATACCTGAAAATAATAGAACATTGTAAATTGAGTATTCTTCAATTAAAAAAAAAAATAGATCTGTTTCTTAGAGTGGACTCAAATTAATCAAACTCCTGGAGACTTAATACATAAACCAGAATGTTAAATTGGACAATTAGGTTTTCTGAACAACTTTTTCCTCTGTGGCCATAATACAAAGACATACTTTCTTTGAGATGCTGCTAGGTGTGCATGACATCAGAATAAGTGGTCAGAGTATGATTCAAATATTTAGTGGTATTAGGCTTACTGAACTTAATGATAATAGCTTTATCACAGGTAGTTTGTGTTCTCCAGGGCCAGAAAAATCACATTTTTGTATATTGGCACCCGTTTCAGTGGACAATGGTTGGATGATTAATGCCCAATAAACCTTTTTTTGTCTGTTAATTTGTTGATCAGCTCCCATCCTTTCGAGTTATAACCTTCTTTTTGTTATACCATTCTATCAAAGTGTAAGCAAATTTTGGTGCCCTGGGAAATTTCTTATCCATTAGGCAAAGGCCTTTTAATATGTTTAATATTTTGAAAATCCATAGAAGTTAATTGAAAAACATGAAAAGAACCTATAATCTTCATTGCATTTTTTATTAGACAAGCCTCTATATTAAAATTGTGTACACTTTCCAGCATGTATACAATTTTAGAAAAATTTTAACAATTGTCATAAAAGATTTATTTGGAAGTTGTAATGTAAATTTTTGATTCTTAGTTTAAACTGAAAGAGTTCATTGCTTCTGATTATAAAAATAAAACTAATATATATACTCTTCCAAGAAGAATCACTGACTACATAAATGGATAAAGAAGAAAAGGCAATTTATCCATAGTCCTGCCACACAGAGAAAGCCACTCTTTGTATTTTGGCATATATACTTTTTAATAGAAGTATACTTAACTCTGAAGTGATTCTGTTAGGCTTCTCCAGAGAAACAGAAACAAAAGGAAATCTATATATAAGAAGATATGTAACAGGAAGTTGTTAGAAAGAAAGATAAGTTTTAAGGAATAGACTAACATGATTGTGGGGCTGGAAGGTCTGAAAAATCTGTAGGATGGGAGACCCAGGGAAGGGTTGATGTTGCAGTCTTGAGTCTGGAAGCAGAATTCCTTAACGTGTTGCAGGGGAAGCAGGCAAAAGGGGCCTCAGTCTTTTCTCTTAAGGCCTTCAACTGACTAGTTGAGGGCCACATTATGAAAGGTATTCTGCCTTACTGAGCGTCCATTGATTTAAACATTGCTTATCTCTTAAGAATACCTTTACAGCAACATCCAGATGGTTCTTTGGCCACACAGTTAGGTACCATTGCTTAGCCAAGTTGACACATAAGATTAACCATTATAGTAATCTTATATTATCGCTTTTATTGGCCTCATGGCAAAATCCAAACCCCTTAGCCTGTTAGCCAACATCTTTTATAAATTGATGTCTACTTATCTTGTTTGTCTCACTTATAGACACCTTTCTTCTCATTGCTAAAATAACAGGGCATCAAATAGTGATAACAAAGAATTGAAAAGTGGGCAAGCATTAAGTGTTTTTAATGAAAAATTATAAGAAGGAATTAAATCTTACTGCTGGTGGGCTGCTCTCCATAGGGTCACACAGAGTCGGACATGACTGAAGTGACTTAGCATGCATGCATGCATTGGAGAAGGAAATGGCAACCCACTCTGGTGTTCTTGCCTGGAGAATCCCAGGGACGGGGGAGCCTGGTGGGCTGCTGTCTATGGGGTCGCACAGAGTTGGACACGACTGAAGCAACTTAGCAGCAGCAGCTGACCACAGTTTTTCCTAATTTTGGGGGTGATTTCTTAATATTGTTTGAATTGGTAGTTTCCTTTAGAGAATTTTGTCAGTTATTATTTAATATGAATTATTATAACATACTATAGGAAGTAGAATTGCCATTATCATACAGAAAAGAAAGATCTGTTATAATGATGAAGATTTTCACTTAATTGGAGTCAAATATATTTCAGAGGTTTAAAGTACTCCTCACAAATCATCTTTGCATTTCGGCTTAACATATATTAAATTGCTTTGCTTAATTATAAGTATTCTATAATACTAAATGAGATCTTCAGATGGTTTTAGGGATTGATAGAAACCATTAAAAATGAATGCATGCTAGAAGTTATGTTTCATTTCCTAGGAACTGATTCTAAATTAAAACATGGTTTAAATTTCTGGGAAGCTACACATTGATTTAATGCATTGCTTACATTTACAATATATGGAGAGGTCATTATTTATAATCTCATTGATAACTAGTATAAGTACTCTATAAGTGTTTCCCTATAATGTTTATATTATATTGAAAAAAAATCACTGAATTTTCAGTATTTTTGAAATAGGAAAATCAATATGCTTGTTTGGAGTCTATAAATTTGGGGTGAAGTGAAGTGAAAGTTGCTCAGTTGTGTCTGACTCTTTGTGACCCCTTGGACTACACAGTCCATCGAATTCTCTAGGCCAGAATACTGGAGTGGGTAGCCTTTCCCTTCTCCAGGGGATCTTCCCAACCCAGGGATCGAACCCAGGTCTCCTGTATTGCAAGTGGGTTTCTTACCAGCTGAACCACAAGGGAAGCCCAAGAATACTAGAGTGGTAACCTATCCCTTTTCCAGTGGATCTTCCCAACCCAGGAATCGAACTAGAATCTCCTGCCTTGCAGGTGGATTCTTTACCAACTGAGCTATCAAGGAAGCCCTATTTTGGGTTAAATGAAGTGAATTAATCAAAATAAAATGTGACTAATAATTCTTACAGATAAGGTATGAATTTTTCTGGGAAGGGCAACTAAAAGCATTTAAAAATATGAAGATCAGTTCTACAAAATGTACATTAGTATTACAAAGCATTATTGATTGAGCCTTAACAAGTAAGACATGAAAAATATAAAAAATGAGTTAACATAAATATTAAAACAACAAAAAGCATAACTTTTAAAAAAGTAGACTTTGCTGTTGAGATTTTGACTTTTTTTTAACAGCAAAGTCTACTTTTTAAAAAAGTTATGCTTTTTGTTGTTTCATTTTTTAATATTTATATTAACTCATTTTCTGTATTTTTCATGTCTTACTTGGTAAGGCTCAATCAATAATGCTTTGTAATACTAATGTACATTTTGTAGAACTGATCTTCATATTTTTAAGTGCTTTCAGTTGCCCTACCCAGATAAATTCATACTTTTATCTGTGAGAATTATTAGTCATATTTTATAGATAAACATCCAGTAAAAATAAAAAACAATAACAGCCAACAATTGTTGAATGCTCTCTGTATACCAGGAACTGTGCTGAGTATTTGCATGGAGTATAACTTTTAATCTCCACAACTGCATTGTAATGGTGACAGTGAAACATATTGTTATGATAAAGTGAAGAGATAAACAGGGATTCAGGGGACCCAGATTCCTGCCAAAGCTTCTGATAAACATGTTTATGAGAACACTGCTAATGCTTCCTTACAAGTAACTGAAGGGAGTTGGTTAAGAACCTCTGTCTTTGTAAAGCATTGTTCCACTGAACTCCATTGAACTGCCAACTCAGCATCTTTACCACAAGATCTAGAAGACACCTCAAGGTCACTGTGACCAAAACTAATATTGAAGACTGTTCCAGTCCCAGGCTTCCCAGCTCAGTAAACAAAAACTGCATCTTTTTGTTGCTCAAGTGAAATGTTACTAAGCCATCCTTGACTCCTCTCTTCCTTTCATATGCGTCATCCAGTTTATCAGCAGATCCTGTCATCTCCACCTTGAACATGTACCCAGGCTCTCATGCCGCCTTTTCATCGCCACTCTTGTGGCACACTGAGCCACCGTTTTCTTTACCTGGCTTACTGCATTCACCACCCAGGCGGGCTCCCGCTTCCATCCCTGCATAATCCTCACATCCCTGTCTCTTCTCACGAACTCCAGTGAGCCTTTTAGAATGCAAGTCACTTCATATTCTGCTCCGAACCCCTGAAGAATTTCAGTCTCACTTTGGGTCAAAGCGAAGTCTGCACAGAACTATGAACCTGATATGATCTCTGTTCTCACCCTTCCCCAGTCCCTCTGGACCTTGTTTTCCCCGCTAGGGCTCACTTCTCTCACTTCTTCTCTACCTGATATGATCTCTGTTCTCACCCTTCCCCAGTCCCTCTGGACCTTGTTTTCCCCGCTAGGGCTCACTTCTCTCACTTCTTCTCTACCTTCTACCTGGACAGTTCTATCTCTAGATGTCCACTTATTTGCTTCCTTACCTTTTTAAATCGGTGCTGCGCTAAGGTCACGAAAATAGGATTTCTCTGATTTCCGGTTTAACAGGGCGCCCTGCACACTATTACCCCTTCATGCTGCTTTAGCTTTCCAGTTAGCATTTGTCGCCATGAGGGCGCGGATTCCATCTTCTTTGTTCACTGCTTTGTCTTCAGGATCTAGAACAAATTTAGTTGAATGAATAATAGATTAAATGAAAATATTTCCTACCACAGTTTTGATATAGCTCTGTAAATGCATCTACTTTTTTAGATGGGATGAAGAAGTAACATAAAAACTTCCCCTTTTCCTTTAGAACAGCTATTAGGTTAGGTTTAACTAAGACAATTTCTGTGGTTGCTGAGAAAACATAAAATTATAGAATCTTTCCTGGATCATCCATGATGCTATACTTCATTTGCAGAAATATAGCAAGGTTGTTCAGAATTCAGAATGTACAGGTTGTTTTTATGGAAATAAAATGATAGAAATAAAGGGAAAATTTTTTATCAGGCTACTTAATTGTCTGATAATTCTCATAATCTTTTAACAGATTACTTTTTTCCAAACACACTGTTGTTATACAAAGAAAACAATTATATATATGTGTGTGTGTGGGTATATATATATATATATATATATATTTGTTGTTTAGTCGCTAAGTTGGGTCCAGTACTATGCAATTTCATGGACTATAGCCCACCAGGCTCATACATATATATGTAATGCTTTTAATTATCTTAACTTTTCTTTTACCTGAAAGCAGAAATCACTTAATGAACAGTGAAAAATTTCTTGACTGAAATGAGCTGGTCTCGTTTTATTTCCTCTTTAACTTAGTGTGTGGCCTTGGATAAGTTACATGCTCTTACCAAGGGCTCTTATCTTTAAAATAGGTGTAATAATAGGTGTAATAATAACCACTCTCTTACCTGCCTGACTGGATTGTTAAGGTTAATAAGATAATGGCTGTTTAGAACTTTGAAGTCCTCAGGAGGAAGGTATATGAGAGAAGGAGTGTTACATTTTTCTGATGGAAAAATGCCCTGGTCCAGATATTTTGCCAGCTTCCCTAACAGACTTATGGAAGCACGTTGGCCCTCCTTAGACAACTGTTTTGAGGTGCGACTTCAGGTACTCGACATGTCAGCACAGCTAATCTCTGAGATCTACCAGCTTTACACATGTGTTCTGCAGTGTGGCGATGAAAAAGAAACAAACTGTGGCCTGAGACATTTCTGGCACCTATTATGGAAGATACACATTTGCCAAATTTCTATTTTTCCATTATAGTAATTTGAAACTCTTTTGAACGTACCTGTCCAAGGTAAACTTGCTTTCTTCAGGAGTTATATTCCATCCTTTGTCGGATGTCTTTTAGTCACGATAATGTGTCTTCAGTGGTTATCTCCAAGATTCTAAGAGGATTTCCCCTTCACTTACCTTTTTTAAAAAATCATTTCACTCTTCAGCCTGGAGCCTAGATTTGATTAATCGATTTCCCTGTTCTATTTAAGAGTTGTATTTATTAATGCACTTTTCAAGCCGAGACACAGCATTATCGCCTTCTCGATCACTGTACTGAGTGTTGAGATCTGAGCAGGCCAGCTGTAGCAGCTGTGTTTCCCCATTGGATCTCGAGCTGAAAACTTTCATCTCCTTTGCTGTCTCAGCTGCTGATCTGAGGCTATGGCCTTCCCATAACTCAAAGCAGTTTCAAAGCAATGAAAGTAACCTCTTTGGAATGCTTTTGGAAAACCACAGAAAGGTTCTTTAAAAGTACACCACTTATATACTTTAAATGAATGTTTCCATTTTAAGGTAATAACAGCATAATGTCAGGAGTCAATGCATGGTATTTAACTACACTATGAACATAGTGTAGGCTTGTCTAAATAGACCAATTAAAGAAAGAAAAAAGAAACAGCAAAGATTGGAATCCTTAAAATGATCTCATAGTTGTGGAATCTATGAATCGAAGGTTGTGTTTTCCAAAATTCTCTGTATAAAGTAACATTTTCTATAGGCATGTAGATTTTTTTTCCCCTTAGCTTAGACATTGTGTGAAAAGATGCCATAATCACAAATGAGAATGGTATTAATTGTTTTAATTGGGAAGGTGCCTAGTGTTCACAGAGAAACATTTTAGATTGGAGTTTGATTTACTGGGGGAGTGGGGTGGATCAAATTTGCATGTCTTTAAATAATAATTTGTTAAATATGCCATCAATGCAATAAAATGTGACTGATGGTTTATAAGATGAAGGGTCATTTTAGTGAAATTTGACATTGACCTCCAAGTCTGGACCAGAAGAAAACTGGGTTTTATATTTGTCTTGCCTTCACAGAGGCAATTGTCACTCCAAACCTCACTTATTCTGACTTCGTGGTGAGTTAACTAAAGAAGGACTCTGAAATGTTTGTAATTACAAAAGAGATTACTAATTAGATTTTACATTTATATCTTTCTTACCATTTCCCTAGTGTTTAGTGGCAAGAAGAAGCCTCATCCTGGGGCATTGGCAGAGGAAGAGAAATCTTTGGAGCTAATTTAGATGTCCAGTTGATGTTATATAAAAATAAGCAGAATTCCAATATTTCAGAGTCTCCCAGGGCCACCTTTATGAGTTAGCAAAGTGGAGCACACTACTGTAGTCCAGGAAAAATAATTTACTTGCCTTAAGAATTCTGAGCACTCTTTTTTTTTTAAGTGATTTACTGCACGGATTTTAAAGCTTTTCTTCATAAGCACCGGTATCACCTTATCTGGAAAGGCAGCTTATTGCAGTCCTCCAGAGAGATTGCCTGTGCTACCAGGGGATTAAAGCATGTAGACATGCTATCACTTTCTCCTCTGGAGTCTCCCCAGACATGCTGGGCATTACGCTTAGTTCCAGTGAACTATTCTTGAACCTGTGCCATTCCAAGACTGCATTCGTTGGTATAGTTTTCAGAGTAGTTTAAGAAAAAATTCTATTCACTTCATGAAAGTATTTTGTATCATTTAGTCAATCCCTTTCCAAAAAACATTTTTCTTTTCTTTGGGAAATCTATATATGTATATGTATATACATACATGTCTGCATATCTATTACTCACACTGAAACATACATAAAGGAATACAGAAGGGCTTCCCAGGTGGCACAGTGGTAACAAATCTGCCTACCAGTGAAGGAGACTCAAGGGACATAGGTTCACTGCTCGGGTCCAGAAGACCCCCTGGAGTAGGAAATGACAATCTGTTCTAGCATTCTTGCCTGGAAGATTCCAGGACAGAGGAGCGCAGTGGGCTACAGTCCATGGGGGTGCAAAGAGTCGGACATGACTGAGCATACATACACATACACAATAATCTATGCAATCAGATTTCAGTGGAAAATAAAAATATATTGTAGGGTATGAATGTGAGCTCCAAATTTTATAGTAGCCACATTGCAAAGAAAAAATGAAATTAGTCCTAATAAGACATTTCATTTAAATATCTATTTCATTTTAAATATATTTTACCTCAATATCCAAAATAGTAATGGCATTTTAAGGTTTAATCAATATAAAAGTGATTAATGAGCTCAACTGTAGAAGGAAATGGCAACCCACTCTAGTATTCTTGCCTGGAGAATCCTATGGACAGAGGAGCCTGGTGGGCTGCTCTCCATAGGGTCGCAGAGTCTGACACGACTGAAGCGACTTAGCAGCAGCAGCGGGAGCAATGAGCTCAATATCCTTTTTTATACTAAATCTTCAAAGTCTGTGTGAATTTTATACTTACAGCTCATCATAACTCATAATTAATTCATACCAGTGGCTCCCTTATTAGAAAGGGTTGGAATACGTATCCACCAAGAAACTTTTGAAATAAGTCCTTAGGGAGAGTGTCAGCATTCTAAACAAGTAAAATTTTGACCACTTTTTTTCTCCAACTTCTACAAGTATATTTCATATAGTGTTCTTTTAACAAAATTACTTAAAATATAGAGCCATCTTTTAAAATAGTGTTGACCCATTAAGATAATACACATGTCTTTTGGTGATGCACTTAACCCTACATCTTCCATTTTCTACAGACTGATCTGGAGGAATTTCAAGGTGTTTCTTATACACCAGTGGGAGCTGAATTCTTTAATTATTAAACCATGAGACCATCGTCACTTCTATTATTTACTAAATGCATGCTTTCTTGATTTAAATGAAAATGTATGGGAAAATTTGCATTTAAAATATTTTCAATGTTAGAGCTTGACTTTAAACTTTTATTTTGTGATGTGTATATTGAGCACCGTGATGCAAGACAGGTGGACTTTCAGGTGAGATAAAAGATCAGAGAGGGCAGTTTTGCCCAAGCACAAGGTTTCCCTGAACCCTCTAACTGACTTGCCCTTTGCTCATAAATCTTTCGTCATGACCAACACAGAGACTAGTATTGATTTGCCAGTTAGCTATCTTGTCATCTCTGGGCTTGGGTCTTTTGACCTTTTATTTGTTCCTGTAAAACTATGGTGAATCACAGACTTCTTTTCTAATAGGTCTTTTCAACTTTAAAAGGCCAAAAGACTCTGTGAGAATATATTAAACAGTTGGATAATCTAGAAAAGGGGGGTACCCCAAAATACTTGTAGACTTTTAAAGGTCAGAAATCCTTAGTGAGTTCAAAATCACAAACACATTCTTTTGGGAGGAAATGACTGAGAAGGCTGAGATCTGAGTTTCGTTTGATCCTAGCTAAATATGCTTTGAGTTTCTTAGCAAAGTGTGTCAAATTGGCATTTCACTCATAGTACCTGAGTGTGGACAAAGTGAATTTGAAAAGATGAGTTAATTTTAAAATGGAAAGGGAACATAAACACAGCAGTTTAAAGAAGTATAATGAATCTAAATTGAAGGATCACAATTTATTTCTCAAAATGCTGATACTAGTATAGTGTGACTTCAGTTGAGCTCTTTACAGTCTTCTTTGTGCTTTTTTTTTACTTCCTTTTGGTCACAGGCATAGGTACATAACCCTACATACTCTGATTTATAGATAAACTAAAGATTATATTGGTAGACTGAATGTCTACAGGAGACTGAATTTATTTCATAAATGTGAAATCAGGATTTCAACTTTCATTCAGCTAATTTTGTGTCGTTTCACTCAGTCTGTTAAAAGTGTAATTTATTAGCCTGTCACCTGATGATTTCTCTGTTGTATATATATTTTATTCCCTTCTAAGGGATTCTTTTTGAACTTTAGCTTCTAAAATTATGTTTTGCTATAGATCTGTGAAAAACAAGGAAAGTTGGCTTTCTTTTATATTGTACCATTTGTTTCTAAATCACTGTGTGTGTGTGTGTGTGTCTGTGTCTGTGTCTGTGTGTGTCTGTGTCTGTGTCTGTGTGTGTCTGTGTGTCTGTTGTTCAGTTGTGTCCGACTCTTTGCAACCCCATGGACTATCGCCCACCAGGCTTTTCTCCAGGCAAGAATACTGGAGTGGATTGCCATTCCCTTCTCCCGGGGCTCTTCCCAACATAGGAATCGAACCCTGATCTCCTGCATTGCAGGCAGATTCTTTATCATTTGAGCTACAGGGAAGTTGTTTGTAGCTATTATTTCAATAATTTTGGAGAAATTAGCTATTACTGAAAGATACTTTCTCTGAGACATGTTTACCCCTAGTACCTATTTGCCCTAGGTGGTGCCAAATGCTGTTATCTCTACAAGCATAGCTTCTATAATAATGGGACACCAAAGAGCTTTTGGGGAGTTCAAGTATGTAAAACAAGAGTACTGAGTAAAGTATCTTTTTAAAAAAAGATTCACTCCTCTGTAACAGTCTTTTACTGAGATGTACTGCATTACTGGAAAAGAAATCATGAATTTAAATATGGCCTTATGGAAGGTGAATCTCAGTTCTTAATCAGGGAGTGAATGAAGCACTGATTATCAGATCTGAAAATAAGATTGCTATTTTTAAATAAATTGTTAGATAGTTAAGACATTTGCAATTTTAGTGTTAAAAATCTTCTGAAGAATCTATGGTAAAAGTATTCCGATTTTCTAGCTCTCCAAGAAAACCTCCAAATTATTTGTTTTGGGGGGAATCCTTTCAGAGATCATTTATCCAAAAATAATTTTAAGTGTATGAATATTAAAGGCATGCTTTTCATACACATAGCATATTATACATATTGATACCAATGCATAAGGAACTTCCTCTCTTTCATTATATGTGGGTAGTATTTAGTTGTCTGAATAGTGTAATACTTCATCTCATTCCTTTCTAATATTATTTATATGGTTTTGAATCTATTTATTGCAGCATACAGTGCTACAATGAATACCGGCAAGATAGATTCCTAGAATTAAGTCACTGTGTCAAAAGGTATATGAATCTGTAACTTTGTTAGATATTGCCAAATTTTTCTTCTTACCACTTGAAGAAATTATTGTCCCACCAGTAAGGCAAACTAGTTCCCATTTCTCTGAAAACTTCACTAATAGTGTAGAATCAATTTTTAATTTTTTGTTATTGAGTGTTTGCCTATCTGATATATCAGAATAGCTTTAATTTATTTTTCCCTTCTGGATGATATGGAATAGTATTCATCTACTTAGGAACCATTTATATAACGTGTGTTGTGTGTGTCTGTGCATGAACAATTTGATCACATACTTTTTCATATTTCTCTTGTCCGTCTTTTCCTTATTGATTTGTGTGAGTTCTTTATATATTAGGGAAATTGGCTCTTGTCTGTAATGCGTCATAGGAATTGCAAATATTTTCACAGTTTGTCATTTATCTTTTGATTTTGTCTGTGGTGGTTTTGAAGTACAGAAAATTGGGGTTTAAGTAACTGACTTTATTGATTTTTTTTTTTCTTTTATGACTGGCTTTTATGACATTGTTAGAAAGGCCTTCCCTATTCCAAAGATATATATTTATTCTCCCATCATTATTTCTACTCCATTTATGGTCAAATCAGATAATTGGGTTGAGGCAAGTGTCAGTAATTCTGACCATGATACTTAGCTGATTAATTGTGGCCAGTATACTGCAGAGACCTTTCTTTTGTTCTGCTTGAGGAAGGAAGGAGTTCCTTTATGTTTCCCATAGGACACAACCCCAACACTTGACTGAACCTTCTTTAAGCTTGAAGTGGTCAGCAGTAAGAAACTGTCTAATTTCAAGGCCTGCTGGGGAGATGAGTGAATGTCAGGTTTCTCCTACGCCTTGGCTATAGTTTATGCATGCTCTGATCATCCAGAGTTAAATATAGCTTAGTGTTACCTATGATTTGGGTTTATCTATGACCCTTACTCCCATTGTCTTGGATTATCTCAAACTGACTATGTATTATTAGTATATTATTGTATCAACACATAACCTTGCCTTATTGGCATTATAAATCAACTATAATATATACTTTTTTCACTTTTCATAATTTATTAGAAGTAAAAGGTTTATGTTCTTATAGTTACATCAATATAAATAGAAATTGTCTTTCTGCATTAATTTGTGGCTTAATATTTATTTCAGTTAAGTGTTTTAGTCATATTATGAGGGATTAAGGCTTGAAAGTAGAGTGACTCAATTACTAGCTATGCAGTTTATGACTTAGTACAAGTGTGACCTCATGATGTGTTGATTTCATCTTTAAAATGTAGGTAATAATTATACCCACTTCAGGGGATTGTTGTGAGTATGAATTAATTAAGACCTATGAAACACTTAAACTAATTCATGACATACATTGTCTTCAATAAATGTGAGTGATCATTTTTTATATCGTTACATTCAGTTTATGAAATCCAGAGTCAGATAATTTGATAGAGGATGAATATGGCCAGTAGATTTTATAATCCATGGACTGTTCCATACGAAGACACAATTTTAGTCACTTTCAGCTATCACTAGATTATAGCAGCTTTTTTTTTAGAAAAACTCTGAGGCCATATCTGTTTCCTTAAGATGATCAAGACAGCTGAACATCTAATCCATTCATTTTGGTGCTCATTGTGATTGAAACTGCTGAATCAATCATGCAGTGATTTGCTTTGATCGTTAAGACAGCCAAAATGAAAGCATTGGCCATGCTGCCTAAGGTCCATTCATTTTGGAAATAACTTTTGACAGGTAAGACATAGTCCCATATTGCCTTCCTGTAGCTTCTGGTAGCATATTTATCATTTCGCTAATACACTTTGTTATCATTTGTTCTCTGTTATCTTAATAAATGTAAACAGATGATCCATGGGGGTGATTCATTCAAAGCCCTTTTAGCTGCAAATGGCCTGAGAGGCAACAGAGGAGGTGGCATTTTGTACTTTTGTTGTTGATGGGTGTGATCGAAGTGATGGGTTTAGTTCAAAGGGAGCAAACTAATGTGGTTCAAGGGAGGAAACAGTTTTCATATACTTGCATAGTGACAAAACTAGAATTTTCAGTCTGTGAAGATTTAATTTGAAGTGGATATGATTAAAGGTGATAAAATAATGTTGTTGATAGAATGAACAAGAACTTGTTCCTAATGAAAGGGCTTTAATAATTTTTAAAAGAATTAGTTTCAGAAAATAATTGCTTATTAAATATTGCTTTTTCTATCCTAATGAATATTTATCATGATATTTCATTAATGTTACTGAAAAAGTATTACTGAAAAAAGAATAATCAGTGCAGACCAACACAAGTTCATGAACTAAGGAAGGCCACCAATTTTATACACATACACACACACACACACACACACACAAATTCAGCTGATCAAAAAGGCTCACAACCAAACTGATTTGAATATTGGACAACTTTAAGAATGAAATGCAGTGAACCTTAACTTTTAACTCTTTAATATTTTCTGAAGAGTTTAGCAACTCAGATCAGTAGACCTTGGGTTGTGATTCTCAGCTAAGGGTAGATTTCAGAAAAAGATATGCCCACACAGAAAATCTCTCAGGGTCTCTGGAGAGTTTGTTTTGTTTTGTTTTTTGCTTGTTTCTTTATCAAACAAGGTCATGGTTTGAAATAATTGGAAAGCATGGCACTAGTGAGTAGTCATTATCTTTTAAAATCTAGATTTAGTAAGGGGAATGCTAGAAGTGTCTGTGTTTGAAGAATGTGGGTTGGGCATAAGGTTGAGAATACTCTCCTCTTTTTGGTCATTTCTTTTGACTTGTGTCTAAGTGGAAGAATTGAAAATACTGTTTGGCTTTTGCAAGTAGTTGAATCAAATGGCAGTCTGAAAGAAGGGAACCTAAGTAAAACTGTTGAGCATGTATTGATTTTTAAGTACACATAGATTGTGGTCAATGTCAACATGACCTTTACTTATGATAGACAGCTTGTTTTGGGGTAGTTTCTTTCACGGTGGCCATTTATGCAATCAATGAAAAGGGGGCATAGAAAGGTTAGCCTAATTATAAATTCTTATAAATCTGAATTGAAATTTGTAAGATTTGAATTAAACAAAAGATCACAGTTTATGATTACAGTAGGCTTCCTTACATGTATATATGTGTTCAGTACTATTAATTATCTTGAATTAAGTTGGATTTTTAATATATCTTTAAAGAAAAAATCAAATACTGATGATGCTTAGGTATATGTTCAAAATTGGGAATTTAATTGAATAACATTTGCTTAATAAGTTGAACAGATTTACTCTATAGTCAGGCGTAATGTCATTATGCAGCATGGCATGTATTTTTCCATCTAGGTATCTGGTGTTTGCTGTTGCTCTTTAATGGCATGCTTGTGTTTGTATAAATGTGCACACATGTGTATATGTGTGCGTGTATATATTGCTTCATACTGGTACTATGCAATTTTTGTTAATTTTATTTTTGTATATTTTATATTTTTGTGGCTATAATGAATTAATTATTTTCTGTGTATTCCTGACAAGTTATGAATAGGAAGGAAAAAGTTTTTCATTATTCAGTTTAAAAACTTGTTTACATATTCTTGAAAATAGCCAGTTTTTTTTTTAGGTTGCCTCATAAATGATAATATTATAAAATAGTGATGGATTTGCCATTTATTTCCCCAAATCTGTACTTGAAATATTCTTTCCTATCAAATTGAAATACATAGCACATTCAGAAAAACATAAAATAATAATTTTTTTTAATAAATGCATTTTTCTTATGAATTTAATAAGAATGGATCACTAATTGTGATGTTGCTGCTGCTGCTAAGTCACTTCAGTCGTGTCTGACTCTGTGTGACCCCATAGACAGCAGGCTCCCCCGTCCCTGGGATTCTCCAGGCAAGAACACTGGAGTTAGGTATTGACTTCAGTTCAGTTCAGTCGCTCAGTCGTGTCCGACTCTTTGCGACCCCATGAATCGCAGCACGCCAGGCCTCCCTGTTCATCACCATCTCTCGGAGTTCACTCAGACTCACATCCATCGAGTCAGTGATGCCATCCAGCCATCTCATCCTCGGTCGTCCCCTTCTCCTCCTGCCCCCAATCCCTCCCAGCATCAGAGTCTTTTCCAATGAGTCAACTCCTGTCTCTTATACACATCTTTATGAAGAGATGCCCCACACCCAAGGTAAGAGAAACCCAAGTAAGATGATAGGTGGTGCAAGAGGGCATCAGAGGGCAGACATACTGAAACAATACTCACAGAAAACTAGTCAATCTAATCACACTAGGACCACAGCCTTGTCTAACTCAATGAAACCAAGCCATGCCTGCAGGGCAACCCAAGGCGGGCGGGTCATGGTGGAGAGGGCTGACAGAACTTGGTATTGACTTAATAGATTAAAAACATCCATTTTAGATCATATTAAGCAACAGCTTTGTTTCTTCTCTCAGCATTGTTCTACTAATCAGAACATATATATTTTTAAAATATTTGTTTGGCAGCGTCATAGAAGAGACTTTTTAAGCAGCTTCTCCATTATTTAGAAATTTTTACATACAAAAACTACCTGTTATTTCAAAAAAGTACCAATACTTTTTCTTTACTGAGCTTCTGTATTCAAATTAAGAGTTTAATTATGAACAGCATTACAGACACGTGGCAAATTATTGAGATTAAATGTTTTTAATTGTGATGAACATTGATAAACCCACATTTATTAATTATTCTATTTCCTTTACTAACATCTATATCAATTGATTTGTGAATTATACTTCCTTTATAATATTTATTTTATGTTGTTTCATTTCTCTTTTTTTTCCAATATAATAGTAGTGTGTTTAGATTTAGATCCTAAGATGTGATGGGTGTATTCCTTAATAATTTGACAGAAATGTGCATGGATGCCACAGTGACTTCTTTTTGAGTTGTTGCTCTGTGGGTCACAACAGATGCTTAGGCTCTTTCTTTATGTTGGTATAAAACAATAATCTTAAAAATTATTAAATTTGAACCCAGCAATTTAAAATTGTTGTTTTAAAATGCTTCTGAATATTTATAATTAACCAATGTGTGAAAAAAGAAATCAAAAAGCAAGTTACAAAAGTATCTTAATTGAATAAAAGTGAAAACACAACACACTAAAATGTACAGGAAGCCACTAAAGCAATAGATAGGGGAAATTTATAAAAAAAATAAAATGCTTCTGTCTCATTCATACATCAAAAGGAGAATTTTGTTTACAACTCAGTTTTATGGAGGAAGGAAAGAAAATTTGGAAGGAGTATGATGCTTTCCTTTATTATCAGGCAGGCCAATTCATCCCCTAATACAACTTAATTTCCAATCTTAATCAGCAAGTGATTATTTTACAAGTTTTTTTTTAATTATTGATCATTGTTGATCAGTTCAGTTCAGTTCAGTCGCTCAGTCGTGTCCAACTCTTTGTGACCCCATGAATCGCAGCACGCCAGGCCTCCCTGTCCATCACCATCTCTCGGAGTTCACTCAGACTCACATCCATCGAGTCAGTGATGCCATCCAGCCATCTCATCCTCGGTCGTCCCCTTCTCCTCCTGCCCCCAATCCCTCCCAGCATCAGAGTCTTTTCCTATGAGTCAACTCTTCGCATGAGGTGGCCAAAGTACTGGAGTTTCAGCAGAGCATTCTTTTGCATTGCCTTTCTTTGGAATTGGAATGAAAACTGACCTTTTCCAGTCCTGTGGCCACTGCTGAGTTTTCCAAATTTGCTGGCATATTGAGTGCAGCACTTTCACAGCATCATCTTTCAGGATTTGAAACAGCTCAACTGGAATTCCATCACCTCCACTAGCTTTGTTCGTAGTGATGCTTTCTAAGGCCCACTTGACTTCACATTCCAAGATGTCTGGCTCTAGATTAGTGATCACATCATCATGATTATCTGGGTCGTGAAGATCTTTTTTGTACAGTTCTTCTGTGTATTCTTGCCACCTCTTCTTAATATCTTCTGCTTCTGTTAGGTCCATACCATTTCTGTCCTTTATCGAGCCCATCCTTGCATGAAATGTTCCCTTGGTATCTCTAATTTTCTTGAAGAGATCTCTAGTCTTTCCCATTCTGTTGTTTTCCTCTATTTCTTTGCATTGATCGCTGGAGAAGGCTTTCTTATCTCTTCTTGCTATTCTTTGGAACTCTGCATTCAGGTGCTTTATCTTTCCTTTTCTCCTTTGCTTTTCGCCTCTCTTCTTTTCACATTGTTCTTTTCATTGTTGATAGTTACCTGTTATATAGTTTTCAATTGAAACTGTTAAATATGAGCGAGCATTTTTCATGCTTTCTGAAGGAATTCCTGGTGGCTCAGATGATAAAGAATCCAACTGCAATGTGGGAGACCTCGGTTTGATCCCTGAGTTGAAAAGATCACCTGGAAGGGATTGGCAACCCATACCAGTATTCTTGCCTGTAGAATTCCATGGACGGAGGAGCCTGGCAGGCTATAGTCCATGAGGTCACCAAGAGTCGGACATGACTGAGCGACTGGGCAGAACAGAAAGGAATTCCTAAATTGTAAATTTCATAAAGAGATTTGGGGAAAGCTCTGAAAGAGAACCAAACTTCTCCTTTACTAGTGAAATGGAAATTTAGGCAGTTCTAAGTACTAGTTTAGAATAAACTATCATAGAACATATTTCATTGATATTTGGAAGTAAAATGGATCACTTGATTTGGGCCTTATTGTTTGTTCCACTATGTATTTTATTTTTGGAGGCTATTAGATTTACACATCACTAAGTTCTCTAAGATAAATTTGGCCTAACCCAATTGAATTGATTTAATTCTACCTCAGAAATAGGTGTTCAGTTCAGTTCAGTCACTCAGTCGTGTCCTACTCTTTGCGACCCTAGGGACTGCAGCACGCCAGGCTTCCCTCTCCCTGTCCATCACCAACTCCTTGAGCTTACTAAAGTTCATGTCCATTGAGTTGGTGATGCCATCCAACCATCTCATTCTCTGTCATCTCCTTCTCCTCCCACCTTCAATCTTTTCCAGCATCAGGGTCTTTTCAAATGAGTCAGTTCTTCACATCAGGCAGCCACAGTATTGGAGTTTCAGATGCAGCAATCGATCCTTCCAATGAATATTCAGAAATAGTTAAGGTAGTTTAAAATATTCTTTCAAGTGCTTAAGAAAAGCATTAAGACACAGTAAGGAAAATGTCATCCCTAAGATTATAATTAATTAGACTATTGCTTTTCTACAATGGAAATACTTTTGGTTTAAAACCTGAATATATGACTATGGCTTTAAAAATGTTTAATTTGGCTGTCTTGCTGCATTGAGATGTAGAAGATTAATATAGCAGTTAGAAGTACAATGAAATGAACATTTCCCAGTTGGTTAAATGTGGGAATTTATAATTCATAAGTTGATATAATTTCTTAGACGTATTATCTTTGTAACTATGGGTACATCATTTCTTGGTAGGATTTTTACTTAGAGATTACTGTTTTGTAGTCAGAGAAGGCAATGGCACCCCACTCCAGTACTCTTGCCTGGAAATCCCATGGGCGGAGGAGCCTGGTGGGCTGCAGTCCATGGGGTCGCTAAGAGTCGGACACGACTGAAGCGACTTAGCAGCAGCAGCAGTGCAATCTTAAGTGTTCCCTGTAGGAAATTTAGCAGATAATATTGTAATGTGAAGAATATAGGCCACTGTGTCATAGCAGTTTCTTAGATTTTTTTCATTTGAAGGCATTAATAATGTTGCTTATAAACCCATGGCACTGAATCACTGTCTTTTAAAAATGTCATGTTCAGGTATCTTGACTACCAAGTTGTAAATCTCATCTCTAAGTGTTTTTCTTGTTTTCGCTACCCATCTTGTTACATTTTGGGGGAGGGGTTTTAGTTTTTTCTATTGATGGCCATTTGTTTCATCTAGAAAAGCCAAATAAAGCAACATTTGGAAAATATTATTAAATACATAATTCGTGATGACATTACTCAGAGAAAAAAACATTTCAGTTTTTTGAAATGTGGGACTTAAGGGGATGATTCCAACGGAGGCTTCTGTTCTATGAGTAATGAAAATGCTGGATGACAAAAACATCTGTTCTATAAATACAGAATAGGCATTGATTCTTCCTTTGGATTTACTCTGTTACAATAGTCTGTCTGAATGTGATAAATCCCACTCTTAAAACAAGTTGAATATATTGTTTTTAAAGCTTGACTGGGGTCAGAAGCTTTATTCTAGATTTAACTGTCATGGCATTATATATAAAAACATTTACATTTTTGGAAAAACTACTTCTTTCCATAATTAATATGGGGGAGAGAAAACTTACTTTGTACTAACAGATCATTATAAAGTGCTATAATATTTTGGAAGTATAACTCTTTAAAATATTCTCAGGGCAGATTTTTAAAAATTAAGTCCAACATTGACTTGAAAGAATTCAGCTATTTCAGTTGACTGCCAGGCCAATTCCTTAGCTCAGCTCCATTTGACAGTTCAGACATAATTAATTATTCAAGGCCAGATAAGGAAGAATGTGAATGCATTTAGTATATTTTACCTTTTAACACTTGATTTGTATTTCTTAAAGAAATTAGCTTGTCTCCATGTTAATAATTGTTTGTTTCATCATTAAGTAGTGTAAGCACCTTAGTATGTCTGTGGACATACTGGAGATGTATTTTAAATAACCAAATAGAAAAACTCGCTTTGTGTCCTTTGGTATATTCATTTGCCTCCCCTACCAATTTCATCTTCTACTTCCTCTGGCCCCCCCCCTCCATCAAGTTATTCCTTCCTCTGCCCCTTCAAACTCTCATTTCCTGTTAGATTCCTGCTGTAAACACACCCAAGCCTTCCCCATCCAAAATCACTAACTCAACAGCAATCTGTTCTCTCTCTCCTTCCCCACTCTGCTCTCTCTCTCTCCTCTTTTATTAGGACTTTTTTTTTAAAAGCTTGGTGTACCCTCATTAAGTCTAGTTATTAACCTACCATTCTCAGTGAAAACTGCTATAATCTGGTTTCAATCATCATCACTCCATTGTAATTCTTGTTAATTGGCTCATGAATGTCCTTCTATTTGTAATAAGGAAACAGTCATGTTTTGGTCATCTTTTTGGACCTCTCTACTCTATTTTACACTTTCATATTATTTCCTTAGATTCTGTGAAATTGCATCCTCTCATATGAACTTGCTATTCCTTCTCTCCGCTTACCCAGTACTGGTGTTGCCAAAGGTCAGACTGTAGCCTGTTATTATTTTATTTAGCTTCCTATGTTTGTATTTATTCTATATGCTCGTTCTGTTCAACTTATTTAGAATCATAATATCTCATATGTCTCAGAGTTCCTTCAAACTCTCCCAAGTGATATCACAGTTTGTAAAATTTTGGCAAGTGTCTATTGACCATCTCCTTTTTTTGCAGAAGTACCTAAATCATAGGTAACATGAATGAAACATTCCCTGTATGCCAGTCCCAACATTAAGTATTTTTATTTTACTTATCACACAAAATGGGCTTCCCTGTTGGCTCATATGGTAAAGAATCTGCCTGCAGTGCAGAAGACCTGGATTTGATCCCTGGGTTGGGAAGATCCCCTGGAGGAGGGCATGGCGACTCACTCCAATATTCTTGTCTGGAGAATCCTCATGAACAGAGGAGCCTGGAGGGCTACAGTCCATGGGGGTCGCAAAGAGTTGGACATGACTGAGTGACTAAGCACACATATTACACAAAACAATGCTAAAAAAAAAAGTCCCAAACTTAAATCATCAGTATCATTAGACATCTATTTCCTTCAGTATTCTCTTTAGCAGTTATTAAAATAGCCATTTACCCGGTCAACTGATCTAAAAAGCCGCGAGGAATCCTTTGCTTTCCCTCACTGCACTCCTATGTTGTTTTTTACATACAATTAAATATTAAACACTACTTAATTTATGAGCAGACTTTTAGAACAGTTTTCACCCTTTCCTTCATCCTTATTTTTCACTGTCCTACTTTAAGCCCTTTTGATCTCTCATCTGGTCTATTATAGCAGCATTTTTGCTATTAACTCTTTGAAATCTAACTTCCATAGAGTAGTCACTGGGATCTACCTAGAATGGAAATCTGATTACATCATTTTATTGTTTAAATGTGTAGTGTCTAGCTACCTACAGGATATAACAACATACTTAACATGTGACATGACCCTCTCTTTTGTCTCGCTTCTGCTAGGTCCGGGGCCTCATCTCTAGTCATCCCATGTATTCTACCTCATGCTGTATTAAAAGTTAACTCTTTGTAGTTCTCTGCATATACTACCTTGTTTGTCTGTTTTATGTTTCTTCTTGGGTTGTCCTCTATACATAGTGTGCCTCCTTCCATCTTTGTATTCATTTTTCACTACTGTCCTCAGGAAATACTTCCTCCAAAATGTTTTCCCTTCCCATTCATCTGAATTGCTTTGGTATAGATCTTCTCTCATCTGAAAATATTACAGCCTGCTAAAACAGGGAATGTGATGGTTGGATAGATCAGACATCTGCTTCTGCTAACTAGCAATGCTTAAGGATAACCATACATGGTTTCACTCAGTTAGTTAACTAATGTTTTCTGAATATGAACTAAAGGCTAATATTGTGCTAAGAGCCAGGTAGAGCTTCAAGAGCTTCAAGCCTGGAGTGCTGTGGTCCATGGAGTGCTGTGGTCCATGGAGTGCTGTGGTCCATGGGGTAGCAAAGAATCAGACATGACATAGCAACTGAAAAACAACAAAACACATGTCTGTTATTGATTTGCTACCCAGCTTTATATGGAAAAGACATAGGTTGTGTCCAATTTTCTTTGTCTACCTGGCTCTTAGCACAATATTAGCCTTTAGTTCATACTCAGAAAGCATTAGTTGACTGAGTGAAATCATGAATGAATAGTTATCCTTAAGCATTGCTAGTTAACAGAAGCAGATGTCTCATAGTTAAGAAGTTAGCCCTCCTCTGAATAAAGCAGAAGAAGGAGCAAGATAAACCAAAGTCTCTGTTGCTCAGTAATTTTGGCTGAGATCTACTTTAAAGGTCGAGAGTATGCACCTGTATAAATATCTGTGTTTACACAAAAGAACAAAGGATGAATCAAAGAAAATATTTTGAATGTAGAGAGGAAAATGACTGTGGAGAAAGGTTAGTGAGTGAATTGAATTCACTAACATGCAATTATCTATGAGCTAGCCAATTGAGAAAAAAAAATGAATCAATTTCAACTGAATAGAAGGGTGGATGAGGGTCAGTGAATGGGTTTTTTTTTTTTCAAATTTAAAATGACCTCAACTGTAGAATAATAGTGAAATTAATTCCCATTTATCCACAACTAAGCCTTACCAATTGTTAATATTTTGCCAGAGTAGTTTCATTTATCATCACCTGCCTCCATTACTCCCTATCACATACCATGCACATTTAATGAGTGATTTTCAGTGGTTCAAGGGCTTCCCTGGTGGCTCAGAGGGTACATCTGCCTGCAATGCAGGAGACCTGGGTTCAATCCCTGGATCAGGAAGATCCCCTGGAGAAGGAAATGGCAACCCACTCCAGTACTCTTGCCTGGAAAATCCCATGGACAGAGAAGCCTGGTAGACTACAGTCCATGGGATCACAAAGAGTCACACACAACTGAGCAACTTCACTTCACTTTCAGTGGCAAGTTTCTCAAGGACATTATGCTAAGTGAAATAAGGGGAGCTTGGTGGGTTACAATCCATGGGGTCACAAAGAGTTGGACATGACTGAATGACTAAGCATATACACAAAAGAGCAAATATTGCATGTTTCCATTTACATAAAGAATCTAGAATGGTCAAACTCATTGGAAAAGTAGAGTGGTGGCTGCCAGGGGCTGGAAGGAGGGGAAAATGGAGAGTTGTTAAACAGGTATGAAGTTTCAGTTATGCAAGATGAGTAAGTTCTAGATATCTGTTATACAACTTAGTCCCTGTAGTTAATACTCATATCATACACTTAAAAACCTGTTAAGAGGGTCAATCTCATGTTAAGTGTTCTTACCACAAAAAAAATACTGCCAACAACAAAGGGACTGAAGGAAACATTTGAAGGTGGTGGATGTGTTTTCTGCCTTGATTGTGGTGCTAATGTTATGGATGTTTGCCTGTGTCCAAACTCTTCAAATTGTATACATTAAATATATCCAGTTTATTACATGTCAATTATACCTCAATAAAGCTAATTAAAAAGTAAAATACTGCCTGTTAATAGCTTTCTGATTGGTAGGATAATCTGATATCTCTTCTGTATGTATATTATGTGCAGTTGAAAAAATTGTGCTTTGTATTTTATTAGATATTTAGCAAATATCCTGTGAAACACTGAGAAATAGCAAATAGATGTAAATTTATATAATTGTCTCTATTACATGCAGTTTACATTCAAAATTTAAAGAAAGCCTGCAAATTATTATTTGTGGAATATTTTTGCCCACTTATCTAAATATGTATAGAAGATATTTTCATATTATTTTTAAGATGAACCAGCTTTGGTATATGTATTACCAACATGATAGAAGTAGTTAGTATTGCTTATAATCAAATCTGCCTGTGTGTTTGGGAAGCACTATGTCAATAAATGTGACTTTAAAATCATAACCCAGGGTTGTCAGATCGGGAGTTGTGGGGTGGTTTACATCAGTAAATAACCCAGCCATTATCTAAATCTGTTTCTAGATTTATATTATGGAAGTTTTCTATCAGAATGTTCATGAGAAATGAGTTCCATTTCTGCTCCCCCTAGTAATGAAAATAATGATTCCATCTGAGTCTCCTTTCTTAAATGTGAAATTATGAATTATGATTTCAGGGTTTCTTCTGGCAGAGGAGCATACTACGTGTATCTTGTGTTCAGGTCAACACAAAATATATTAATATAATCAACAGCATTGGGAGAGATGGTAATACTAGGAGGGATCTTCTGGTAATGGTAGTGGGCCATTGTTCTGATGTAATGTGATGGTGAGAAATGTAGGACCAGACCTTTCACTCATTTAACGAAGACCAAGAGACAAATGAGATACAAAGAAAGAAAAATGGGACAGATACATGACTGGGTCTTTGTCTCTAGCCACAGTGGATGGATTTGCTTTTCAGACTTTTAGTGAAGATTGGCTGATGATTAAACAAGTCCACACTTTGATATGTGCCACCATTATTTTATACAGCTATACCATGCCCATGTAAGTTGGGGGAGAAACTGTAAAATTTACCCATAACTTTGTGTCCATTCATTCCTTCCAACTCCTTTTTTAAAATGTTTATTTTTTTTAATTGGGAGTATAGTTGACTTACAATGTTGTGTTAGTTTTTGTGTACATCAAAGTGAGTCAGTTACACATATACATACATCCACTCTATTTTAAGAATCTATTCCCATATAGGTCATTACAGAGTATTGAATAGAGTTCCCTGCCCTATACAGTAGGTTCTTATTAGTTATCTAGTTTATATATAGTAGTGTATATATATAAATGTAAAAAAGAAAAAATGCCCTGTTTTTAAAACTCAAAGACAAATACAGTCTTCAAAAATTCCAATAATGATAACTAATAAATCTGTATTTCCATCATAAAATATATTCACTCAGGTAACTATCTCACCCTTATTTACACATAGAAGCAAGTCACACAGTTAAACTTAAATAGAATCTCTCCCTCCAAGGGGGATTTAGAACTCTTCTTATCTACAACCCCTTTCTTATCTCAAGAGGGAGCTTTATGGTCTTTTGTAAGAGCAAAAACAAATCTAAAAGCCACCCAAGGAAAATGGTAGGGATGAAAATCATTAGCTCTTGGTGACACAGCCATATCCTTGTTATCACAGATCTCTTTTCAAGTTGCAGGGAAGGGCATGTAAACATTGTCTAGTGCTTATTACCTATTATGCAGATATTTTTAAGTAAGAAAAATGGACCAGAAGCAAAAAGGTGTAAAACCAAGCTTACAGAATTAATCCTGACCTGTCTACTCAATGAAATTTAATGAGTCTATCTTTAGTCTGTTTGATTTTCCAGATATATGAAGATTTACATTTGCTTCTAGAAAGTGCCAGTGTTATCATAACTCTGTAATCCTTTAAAGCTGTTTTCACTCCATCAGGTATTTACTGAGGACCCACCTCTATTTCAGTTACTGTTCTAGGTTATTTTAATGCGTATTATATAATTACAGATTTGTTATTCAGCATGTTATAGATGGAAGCTGAATGCCATGTTTTCATTCCACTACTGAAAGCACTAGAATATTAGTGTCTTTGCCAGTGAGTGATTTTTTTTTTACAGTTCACCTGGTTTTAACCGCTATGCTTTTGTACTGTCAAACTTTCCCTAATGCTGTTCCATGATCTCTTAAGTGGTTCCCTGAGAAACAGTCTACAGTTTCCATCATAAAAATTTTATAGTGAGAATATATAAAAGTTCTTTTTCTACAGTTAGATAGTTGGTTGACTGCCAGATTGCATGATTTTTACTAGGTAATATTTCTACAAACTTGATTTAATGTAATCTTGGATCAAGAACTTTCCTCACTAGGAAGCCATGTATTAGAGCAGACAGAATATGAGGCACAGAGTGTCCTGACATGGTTCATGCCTAACAAGCTGTTTGACCTTTGTCAAGGGGAACAGTTTCCTTATCTGAAAAATAGGGTATAGTGGAAATATTCCAAGACCCCTTTAAAGTTACTATATCCAAGTTACCAAAATCATGAGGTAGTGCATTTTAAGATTCAAAATAAAATTTTAATTTCTTTGTAATTAAATTTATACACCCATCTTTTTTATTCCATGTAAATGATGGACATTTGTTTTAGGGTTAGTATGGTAGCATGAAACTTCTCTGTGAGAAAATCACTGTTATTATGCTTGGATTCATGCAGTGTTTCCCTAGGTCATTTAACACACATTTTCAAATGAAGACTCCAGTAATAAATTAATGTATTCTAGCAGTGCAGTCTGTTCCACTGACCACTTTTTACCTTGTGGGAAATTCTCTGGAGCTTGCTAAAAATTTGGCCATTTAGACAAGATAAAGCTATATTCTGGAAGACTAAATATGTGTAACATGAAACTGAAAAATGCAACATCAGTGAAAAACAACTTATAGAAAATGAATTTTATGCTGAGAAGAAGAATAAGTAAAATTGACATTGCGATCAGAGTTTTTAGCTACTGGATAGTGAACTGGCCTTCTACCTTTCCATATTTAACATTCTGTGATGACAAAGCAAAATAACATAGCTACAGAGTTTGTGTTTTAATTTAAACCTTTCAATGGTGTACATCAAAATGTTAATAGCATCTGGTTTTATTTTTTCCTAAATTAAGCCTTCAGCACCATTAGATGGCTAATTTCCTGTGTCGACTAGGCCATGGTACACAAATATTTTGTGAGACATCCATCTAGACATTGCTGTGAAGATACTTTCTGGATGAGATTAAGTTTTAAATCAGTCGACTTAGAATAGATCACATTACCCACCATGATGAAAAATGAATAACTCATTCAGTCAGCTAATGACTTTAAGAGAAAAAGACTCAGGTCCCTTAAGGAAAGAGAATTCTGCCCCCTGACTGCCTTTGGACTGAAATCTGCAACACTGGCTCTTCCCTGAGTCTTCAGCATGCTGGTCTGCCCTGTAGATTTCAAGTTGTCATAATTTCATGAGCCAGTTTCTTAAAATCTTTCTCCCTTGCCACACACACATGCACGCCACTAGTTCTGTTGTTCTCTGGAGAAACCTAATACACACTAGAAAGACATTATTCTGCAAATATAGCTTGAGAACTATTAAAAAGAGCATTGATACTTACCAGTTATGTGAACTTAGATTAGTCTCTAATATTGAGGGCATCAGCTATGTGAATAATTATTTCAGGAGATTGAAATAGATTTGTTATTTGTAATGTTTTTCAAATCTTAGAGATAAAATATCATAGGGTGGCAGAATAGACAAGACTTATATTCTCAAAGGAAAAATGGAATAATAGATTTGCACATAATAAGACAAGTGGATCTAGTTCAAGAAGGCTAAAGCATGTAATTTCTAATTATATCTTACTGTTTAAATAAATATTTGACCATATTTTCCCTTCATTTCATACATGTTCTTTTATTCTTTTTCTATCTACTGGAACATAGCCATTGGAGTATTCAGTTGAAATTAAAATGAATTCTTCTTGCATTGTTAGTTTACATTTATAATTATATTTGAGATGAATGCTTACTACTAGAGTCATCATATTAATTTTCCATTTTCTCTTTATTTTCATAAAATAAAAGCAAAATTAAATATATATATACATATGTATATGCACAATCACACATTAAAATAGAGATGCAATCCTGCTCAGAGAAAGATGGCAGCTACCAAATTCGAAATGTCAGCTGCCAGATCATGTCACCATTGTATTTTCAGGTGAAGGTGCTCATAGTATAAAAAACCATTGAAAGATGTCAATAAATATGTCTGAATGTGTTAGTTGTATGTGTATGAAGATGTCATAGCTGAGGGCTACAACTGAACTGCTTTGATTGAAGCAGGAGTTGTAGACCTACACTGCTCACTCTGTATTATCTTTCTCCCTTTACCTCTTCCTCCACAATAATGCTTGAAATAATTCAGTGGAGCCTTGTGTCCAAGAAATATGGTTTCTAAATGGCCTCCATTGTCCGCTTTGGCTCTTGACTATAACAGAGTTTTTGCTAAAGGAAGTACTCCTTACACAATCATCTTTCACCATTTACAGTTTTTTACATACTTTTTACATGCATCTCTTACCTAGCATTTGCTTCTGCCTCTCTGATTGACCTCTTGCAGCATTAAATTTTTCCACGGATGCTAAAAATATCATAAAAAGTGTCGCCTTTTCTTAGGAACTGTTCATTTCCATCCAAAAATCCTGGCATTTATGGCTTCAAAATGAGGCAAATTTCAGAGCTAAAACAACTTTTGAGAAAGATGTTTCAGTAACCATTCAATAAGCAAAAAGTTCTTTGAAGCAATAATGTGCTAGTACATGCTGATTAGCGTACAGAATATAATGTGGGCTGTATGTTCTTTGCAGGATTACATGAGATTAAAGGAGAACGCTGAAAAGCTAGCTAGTTTTTTTCTGAATCTATTACTGAAGCAGAGTTCTTTATGTCAGATAATACACTTTCTGGAAATTTTAATTTGACTTAAACAACTTCCTTCATGAATTACAGCTGACTTAGGACTTATCAGGGAAAATAGAAAATGTTACAGCTCTGTGACTGTACTACAAACAGGGATGTGGGTATGCTGACTCAGAGAGTTTTAGATATCCTAGGTAGTAGGCATTATTTTTTGAATGGAGAATGTTTTCTTCCAATAGGAACTATAGCAAAGTGATCTTTGTGGGTGCCTCACATTTTTCAGAATCTTAGCAGCAGTCATCATTCCTTTTATTGAATAAAAATCTTTGGGATATGGCAGATTTAATTAAGCACTGAGATTGAACAATATCAGCACATTCTATATGAGATGATTTTCCCAGAGAGAATTTCACTTTTACAGTTGATATCCAAATCAGATTTACATAAAACTACAGTGTCTTGAATTTGAAGTAGGACTGATGTGTAGATAAATGCATTTTGTCAGGAGGGCCTCTGTTAAACATTTTATGTGAATAATGACACCTTCTAGGGGTGCATGCACCCAGTCTCTTTCTTTAGGATATTACTTAAAGGAAAAAAAGAAATAAACAATAGAAAATACATTTTTGCCTCTCCTGGTCTTCTAGAGAAATGATAGCCCAAGCCTTTATGAACGCTATCTCTTTGAAGAAAGACATATGTGGCTATCTTGAAATAGACTTCTCTTGGGACTGGGACATTTTTCACTCATCTCATGAGGAAGATTTTGGTTAATTTGTCATCAGCCACTCAGTTTTACATGCGTTACTTCTAGATTCTTTTTTTGAGTTCAGCTATTCTAAACCAGGGCTTATTTGATGAGTAATATTATCTGGCCAGAGACCATTTTGCTACAGGGTGTATTTTCTGCTGACATCAAATTGGTTTGGCTTTCTTTGTATATTCTTGTCCTTACCATTAGGCTAGCAGTTTTTAAGTTTTAAAGATGCTTTTGTAAATGTGAATGGAAACTGTATGAGTCAGCTTTTTAAAAATTATACAATGTTTACTTCTATTCAAAGGTTATTTGTAGCTAACACATTCTGTATGTATTGGAAGAAACTTGTCTTTTTAGAATGATAATCTTAACTGAGATTAACTTGGGTTTTATGCAGAAAAGGTGCTATTTAGAGAAAAAAAATTTAAGATAGAGTGAGAAAAACTTACATACAGAATTTAGGAGAAAGGAGTAACTTTGTGAAGGAATAGAAACTAATTCCTGAGATAGAATAAGTATTAGGCAATAGAGGGGTGAGCAGAGATAAAGGAGATAAAATAGCATATTAGGAAATTTAAACCTGTTTCCTAGTAAAACAACAGTTGATAATAATAATTAGTATTATTGTGCATGCGTGTGTGCTTAGTCACTTCAGTAGTGTCCGAGTCTTTGCAACCCTCTGGGCTGTAATCCGCCAGGCTCCTCTCTTCATGGGATTCTCCAGGCAAGAATACTGGAATGGGTTGCCATCCCCTCCTCCAAGGAGTCTTCCCAAACCAGGGTTTGAACCCAGGTCTCCTGCATTGCAGGCTGATTCTTTACTGATGAGCCACCAGGGAAGCACTTAGCATTATTGCAGCTGCCCTTTGTTAAGAAGTTACTGTGTGCATGTAACTATTACATTACTTGCTTAATTTAGACTCTTCCAATACTTACAAAAATATGAATGGTACTATTATTCTTACTAAATGGATGATAAAAAGGACCCTTCTTTTAGGGAGCCTAAATAATTTGAGTGCATGCTCAGTCACGTCTGACTCGTTGTGACCTTACGGACTGTAGTCCACTAGGCTCCTTGTCCGTGGGATTCTCTAGGCAAGAATACTGAAGTGGGTTGCATTTCCTCCTCCAGGGGATCTTCCTGACCAAGGGATCAAACCTGAATCTTCTGTGTCTCCTGCATTAGCAGGTGGATTCTTTACAACTGAGCCACCATCAGTTCAGTTCAGTTCAGTCGCTCAGTTGTGTCCGACTCTTTGCGACCCAATGAATCGCAGCACGCCAGGCCTCCCTGTCCATCACAAACTCCCAGAGTTCACTCAGACTCACGTCCATCGAGTCCGTGATGCCATCCAGCCATCTCATCCTCCGTCGTCCCCTTCTCCTCCTGCCCCCAATCCCTCCCACCATCAGAGTCTTTTCCAATGAGTCAACTCTTCGCCTGAGGTGAACAAAGTACTGGAGTTTCAGCTTTAGTATCATTCTTTCCAAAGAACACCCAGAACTGAAGCCCCTAAATAATTTACACAAAATCATGAATCTTTTAGATAGCTAAATCAGGACTTGAATCTAGGTTTATTTGATTCCAAGTTTGTTTTCTCATAACTTCTATTATATCCTGTCCTCTATTACATCCTGACTTCCCTCATAAAGTACAGTTCCAAATGGTATCTTAAACTAACATTTGCCCTTTATCATTACAAATATATTTTATTTAAACACAGGAAAAATTTTACAATCTGTTTTGAATAATACAAATAATCACAAGCAATCCTTCTTAACTAGATTTTTATGTTGACTTTATTAAATCAAACAGGTAAAAGATCTCAAAATCAAATATAATTGCTTTTAGAGAATGGAAGATAAAGAGCATTGATAATATTTATCTCAAGTCACAGACCGTTATACTCCTTGCCATTGACTAATGTGAAAATTTGGGAACTGTCATACATCCTCATTGATTTACTTAATTTAACAAACTTTTTTTATGTTTCTATAATATACCAAACATTATTCTAGAAATGAGGAAACAAAAATGAAAAATTTCTGGTTTGTTCTCTTGGAGAGTTAGTGTACTACAACCTTAAGGAACTCAGCAAGTCATATCTCTCATTAAGATCAATGAATAATAAATGTAACTCCATTTATCCCAAAGTGCTAGATAAAAATTAATTGTTATTTACTTATTTATTTAATTGTATAATATTAATTGGGTCATCAGTAACTGCAAGGGATGTTGGATACCTGAGAGTGTAAGAAATAGAAACACTTTCTAGATTCATAGCCATACATACTGTGAATATGTATACGTATACAAACACACATTCACACATGCAAACTGTTAACAAAATTTATGAGGAAAATAAAGGGTAGTCTTAAAGAGAATGCTGGTAGTTTAAAAATCTGAAGATAAAGAGAAAGCTATTCATGTTCACAGACCACAGGGGATGTAGAGGACTATGAGAAATAGTGTGAGCTGAGGCTGGAATTATTGGCGGGCCCAGATCTTATGTCCTTTTGCAGATTTCTATTGCCTGGATGACAATTTAAAGGAGTGATAGTCTTTCTGCCACACACACACACACACACACACACACATATATATATATGAGATATTTACAGTTTGTTGTTAACAAATGACTAGACTAGAATTATCCTGCTTGCTTTGACTTACTTAATAAGGATATGTGTCTAGTATTTTTTCCCTATTACTTATTTTCCTCCTTAGATCTTGTTAACAAGAGATAGGGTAGTAAATAGTTTTAAATTTCTTGATACTTTCCGTATATTATATGCACTTTTTTTTCCAATGAGAAATCTTTAAAATATGACATTTTGTTTTTCTAGTGAGAAATCTTTAAAATATGACATTTCTGTATTTATAGTGATTAGCATTAAAAAATAAGGTGCAAAAACATTGGAGAAACTGATGGGAATATTATAATAATGAGGATCCCATGAGCTGACAATGCATCAGGAAAAAAAAAAACATTTAAAATCATTGTAATTATTTTTAAAAGTTTCCCTTTGACAAAAAAGGTTGAATCTTCGCTATTGAAGAATGTCAAAAGTAGCTTGATTAAAGACAGCAGTATTGCATTTCTGCTATTAGAATAAAAAGACTGAATTGTTACTGAAAAGCCATGAAGTTCAGAACTCTGGAATTTGTGGTGAAAGGAAATTGAAAAAGAACAGAACATTTGGATTCATGTTTCATGAAATAATTTGTGTGACAGAATAGGAAGGCAGTCTAAGGGAAAATTGACATAATTTTTTCCTAGGATGAGGAAAGGCCAGATAAATATGTCACTATTAACAAATGCACTATTGTGTGTGAATAAAGCATGTTCAACTAAATTTGTAAATATTAATTGTCAATCATTGGAGATTATTTACACTGAAAAAAAATATAAACAATCATTTGAGCCCTCCTCCTTTTTTTTTCTTTTTTCTTTTTTCCATAGGCTTCCTTTTTATTTTAGGTAGATGTTACATTGTAACAATGTGGAAGACATAATTTTTTTCACCTATGGAAATTTTCATTCCTCAGGGAAAGACATATTCTGATATGTACTGGCTTCCCTGGTGGCTCAGTCAGTAAAAGAATCCGCCTGCAATTCAGGAGACTGCCTGCCATGAAGGAGACCTGGATTCGATTCCTGGGTCGAGAACATTTCCTGGAGAAGGAAATGGCAACCCACTCCAGTATTCTTGTTTGGGAAATTCCATAGACAGAGGAGCCTGGCAGGCAGCAGACTGTAGGGTCGCAAGATTCGGACACGACTTAGTGACTAAACCACCGCCATTGTGAAATACATGATATATAGTTTGACTGTGGCCTTTCTGCACAGTGTAAATGTGCAGGACTTTCAGACATGTGCAGAACTTTCTTCTGAAAACACCTGTGACTCATTCTCTGGCCCTGTGTTTGACTGTATGTAGGTATCCTGAAATTGGGGGGAATCAGCATGTCCAGAACTATTGCTTATCCAATGCCAGACATTAGTTTATTCCCCAGAGAGGATTTGATGCGAATTTTTAGCTTGTCCTACTTTCGCCTCTGGTGGAATATCTCTAAAAGGTATTCCATATAATGTCCTAGAGGACTCCAGTGGGCCTCTGCTCACTGATGCATCCTATATTCACTTTCTTTCCTTCTGTGTCTAAATTTCCTATTCTTCTAAAGGCAGTGGCACTCAAAATCTTGTCTTGGGACCTGCTTCTGGTGCTAGGGACAGGGACCCAGGTTCCTGGAGTATTGGACTAGCCACAGATGTCTGTAAAAGTTTGTTGAAAGGAATTAAATTATGTAGAATTTAATTCAGTTCAATTAAATTATCCTGCAACCTCATTTGTCTGGGCCAAACCCAAATACTCATTATGTGCTCTTATGGGAGCTAGGGAGGAAAAGGTGGGGCATGCTATTATGAATCTGTTGACAATTAATTTATAAACAAACAATATTATCTAGTTCATAGTCTGGTATCTAAAATTTATTACATGTGAAAAACTATCAATTTAGAGAAAAAAATGAAATTAAGACTAGGTACATATGAACAGATAAAATAACTTTACAGATGGGATGTCATAGGATAAAAGAGAAACACTATAAGATGCAGATATGACCAGTTGTTTATACTCTCCATAAGTTGAACTGCTATATATTAATTGATATTTTTAGATAAAAAAGATTAAATTTTGCTGTATAATTTATACACCCCAAAAGGGAAGCAAGTTATTTGTTGGCCAGATAGAAGAAATTTCACTATAATTAGAATCATATTTTAAGACAGGAAAGATCACATAGCAGTTTAGATCGTGTGTGTGTGTGTGTGTGTGTAAGAGAGACTGAAAGGAGATTTTTTTTTTTCCTCAAAAGAAAGAATCCCAGAGCAAATTTTATAGCTACCAAATCAGAAGGAGGTTGTGGTGGCAGATTGCCACTGAACTTCTGGTTTGAATGATATAAGAGACACTCTGTTCAGCAGTTATTTGTAGCAGTTTTAATATAGTTACAGACCAGTATGAGAGGCTCCCCAGACTGCTGCAGTTCTTGGCAAGAGAAACAATGCATAGATCAAGCCACAGCTGAATGGAATAATTCCAAAATGGAGATCATAGGTCTGCTGCAGACTCTACCTATCAACAATGAATGATTTAAGTAAATAAAATCTCAATTAATGTCATACATCTGTAATCACTTACAATGTATCCATGTTTGTCTCTTAAAAATCTAAATTCTATTACCACTTTTTGTACATGTAACAAACATTTATTCAGTCTACTTTAAGAAAAAAATTGGGTTTCAATTCAGGTCCTGCCGAGACTCTACCTATCAACAATGAATGATTTAAGTAAATAAAATCTCAATTAATGTCATACATCTGTAATCACTTACAATGTATCCATGTTTGTCTCTTAAAAATCTAAATTCTATTACCACTTTTTGTACATGTAACAAACATTTATTCAGTCTACTTTAAGAAAAAAATTGGGTTTCAGTTCAGGTCCTGCCACTTACTGGCTGATTGTCCTTGGGTAAGTTAACTAACCTCTCCAAGATTCAATTTCTGCAGGTATAAAATGGAGAAGATGATATCTATGTTATAGAATTATTATAAACAGGAATGATTAAGCATGAAATACTTAATTCTTCTCTAGTCGTGACCTTCTCAGTGACTCAAAATACTGGAAAGCATCAAAGAAAGGTGTAAAATATAAATACTGAAGGGTTTTATTTGAGTGAGCAAATAGTTCTCTATCATAAAAGAATTTGCCTCTAATCATATAGAAAAATGCATACATTAAAATAATATATGTAAGTGAACCCAGCCTGACAGAATATAAGGAAACTGCTGAGTGTAGGTTAGCTATGAAATCCTTTAGCTTTCA
This sequence comes from Cephalophus harveyi, assembly GCA_006410635.1. Lineage (NCBI taxonomy): Eukaryota > Metazoa > Chordata > Mammalia > Artiodactyla > Bovidae > Cephalophus > Cephalophus harveyi. Next base: position 179,199 of record SJYT01047493.1, read on the forward strand.
AATTGGGTCACTATTTGTTTTTATTACATCACACTCTTTCAATTCTGTCCCAGAAACCCGGGTGCATTATAAAGAACTATTTATAGAGATGACGTGTGTGTGTGTGAAAGTCACTCAGTCATGTCCAATGCTTTGCGTCCCAATGGACTATACAGTCCATGGAATTCTCCAGGCCAGAATACTGGAGTGGGTAGCCGTTTACTCCTCCAGGGGATCTTCCCAACCAGGGATTGAACCCAGTTTTCCTGCTTTGCAGGCATGATTTTACCCTCTGAGCCACCAGGTATGATAGAATGTTCGGTCATTTAGTTGTTCAGTCATTTAGTAGTGTCTGATTCTTTGCGACCCCAAGGACTGCAGCATACCAGGCTTCCCTGTCTATCACCAACACCCAAAGCTTGCTCAGAATCATGTCCATCAAGTTGGTGATGCCATCCAACCATCTCATCCTCTTCTCCTCCTCCCTTCAATCCCCTTCTCTTCCCACTTTCAATCTTGCCCAGCATCAGGGTCTTTTCCAATGCATCAGTTCTTTGCATCAGGTGGCCAAAGTATTGGAGTTTCAGTTTCAGCATCAGTCCTTCCAATGAATATTCAGGACTGGTTTCCTTTAGGATGGACAGGTTGGATCTCCTTGCAGGCCAAGGGACTGTCAAAGGTCTTCTCCAACACCACAGCTCAAAAGCATCAATTCTTTGGCACTCAACTTTCTTTATAGTCCAACTCTCACATCTGTACATGGCTACTGGAAAAACCATAGCTTTGACTAGATGGACCTTTGTTGGCAAAGTAATGTCTCTGCTTTTTAATATGCTGTCTAGGTTGGTCGTAGTTTTTCTTCCAAGGGGCAAGTTTCTTTTAATTTCATGCCTGCAGTCACCATTTACAGTTATTTTGGAGCACCCTCCACCAAAGTAAAGTCTTTCACTGTTTCCATTGTTTCCCCATCCATTTCCCATGAAGTGATGGGACCAGATACCATGATCTTAGTTTTTGAATGTTGAGTTCCAAGTCAACATTTCACTCTCCTCTTTCACTTTCATCAAGAGGCTCTTTAGTTCTTTTTTACTTTCTACCATAAGGGTGGTATCAGTACATGATAGAATATACTGATTCAAAAAGTTGCTAAAATCCTATCAGGCAATAAATAGCTATGGTAGATCTTAGCTGACAATCATTTTTCTTCAATGAAAATAAAGATTCAGTTTTGTTTATTTTCTTTCAATTCCATTAAAACCTCAGCAAGAGTGTGTGAATGTGTGTATCTGAGGGAGCTGACAAGCTGATGTAAAATATGTAAGAACAAAAACCAAAAATAAGCAGAACAGGTCTCAAAATAAGAATTAGATCAGAAATCTTACCCTATCAGATGTAAAATCTTATCATAAGGCTCTAGTAGTGAAGACTGGTATAGACATCGGTAAACAGATCAACAGGCACAATTAAGAGCTCAGAAGCAAAGCCAAAGGCAAATGGCAATTGATTTATGACAGAGCAGATATTACAGGTTGGGAAGAAAATATAATCTTTTCAGTAACAAGTGCCAAGACAAAAATTTATTCATATGGGGGAAAATAAAAAGGAGTAGGCACTTATTCCATATTCTACAAAGGCGTGTTTCAGATAGATAAAAGTCATAAATGTAAAAAGAGATATTATAAAACAATATATGAATAAAGTTTTATGACTTTGAGTAAAGATAAACAGGAGATAAACAGAACTAATCACAAAGAAAAAATATCTCCAACTTTGTCATTAAAGTTAGAATCTTCAGTTTACCAAATAGACACCATGAAGAGATTGAAAAAAAACTGACAGGAATCAAGAGATCTTTACAATGCATATGAAAAGGGATTAGCATTCACAATAAAAATAAATATTAAAAATATGTCAAGTATATTAAATACAATATTTAATTGCTAAATATTATATTTAAAAGTGAAAGTCACTCAGTCCTGTCTGACTCTTTGTGACCCTATGGACTATACAGTCCATGGAATTCTCCAGGCCAGAATACTGAAATAGGTAGCCTTTCCCTTCTCCAGGGATCTTCCCAAGGATCCAACCCAGGTCTCCTGCATTGCAGGCTGATTCTTTACCAGCTGAGCCACAAGGGAAACCCAAGAATATTGGAGTGGGTAGCCTATCCCTTCTCCATGGGATCTTCCTGACCCAGGAATCTAACCGGAGTCTCCTGCATTGCACGCGTATTCTTTACCATCTGAACTCTCAGGAATGCCCCAATATTACATTTAATATGCATTGAACTTCCCAAGGATCCAACCCAGGTCTCCTGCATTGCAGGCTGATTCTTTACCAGCTGAGCCACAAGGGAAACCCAAGAATACTGGAGTGGGTAGCCTATCCCTTCTCCATGGGATCTTCCTGACCTAGGAATCTAACCGGAGTCTCCTGCATTGCAGGCGTATTCTTTACCATCTGAACTCTCAGGGATGCCCAAATATTACATTTAATATGCATTGAAATGTAAATTAAATATTGCAGAGTTGTGGTAGCAAACAGTCCAATAAATAGTGGGTGAGAAAGTTGTACAGGCCCTTCACGGCAGCTGAAGCCCAAATGGTTAAGAAACATGCAGAAATGCTCTAGGTCGTTCAGTCACCAACCACCATGTTCCCAGCAGCACCTCGACTCTTTCTCTTATGCCTGGGCCTCCAGGGCACTGACCGCCCCAACTTTCAGATATGGGGATCGGTCATGGCTTCCACTGCTAAGAGCACAGGTTCCTGCCAGAAATGTAAACCCAGGCATCTAGGGCTGCCATGGTGGTGCCATCACTGGCAGCTTCAGCACCTTGGAGATGGAAGGAGTCAGAGGTTGCAGGGACCTCAGAGCAGTGTGGTGAGTGAATGATGCCACCCCAGGAGCATTAGGCTGTGGAACTGTAGGGACCTCAGTCATCTCTGCCCTAAACTCCACAGAGCCCTGGCCCGCTAAACTCCAAGGTGGAGTCCACCACTTAAACACCATCTGGCAGTCTGGGCAGCCTAGGGCCTCCGTGATTTACTCAAACCTTCCCTGTATTAGACTGAGGGAGTCCGGATAGGAAAGTTTTTTCAGTGGTGGTGATGCAGATGGACTCATTCATTCTTACCTTTTCTGGGTGGGAACTGTAGCTCTTGAAGTGGTTTTATTTGGAAGTTCTGCTCACAGTTTTTAAGTAGCAGTGTTTTGATTGAAACCTGAGGGGCTGTTCCTTCCATACTGAATTATTCAAGACTTTGGGATGTGATATAAAATAACTCCCAAAGCAGACAGCCTCACCTCTGTAGATCTGCAAGGTCCATCCTGGACTCCTTAATTTTTATCTAATTTCCCAGATTCCAGGTACATGGTTCTAGTTAGGAACCATGGTGGTTGGAACTATGGTCACTAAAATTACCTATGACTAATAGGAACTATTGAGATTGAAATTCTCTAACTTTGTGTTTTAGGAACTCTTGAACAATGTTGAATGGGAATGAGACTATTAAGCTTCCCTGTCTTATTCCTGATTCAAGAACTGCTCATAATATTTCTCTCTTAAGAATAATGTTTGGTCTAAAATTTCAGTATATAGTATTTTTTTTTTCATGAGTGAGTTTGAATTGTATGATATGATTTTCCTGAATAGGTTGAGAACGTCATTTGTGTTTTAAACTATCTTATCTATTGATGCAGAGAGTTTCATAATGATGAAACAACCTTGAATGTCTAGATTGTTAGCAATTTGACATGATTCTTTATATTTTTATGTATTAGAAATTATTTCTGTTCTCAAAATTTGAAGGCAAAAAATGTCATAAAACCACATTTTCCACAGATTGATAAAGAATTAAAAGGTCTGTCAGTAGTAGGAATAACTATGCCTAAAGGACTTTGCACCATGTTTCAGATATTTGTCACAGAAATATTCACTTGTAATTTACCAATAAGAAATTGACATACATTTAACTGAACAGCCTCATAAGCTGATGGGTCTAGGATTTGGGAGGGGTGGAACATTTACTTAAATATGAATGAATGAATGAACGACTGAAAGAAGGACTGAAGGGGAAGGGAGAGAGGGAAGGAAGGAAGAAAGGGAGGAGGGAGAGGAGGAGGGCGATCTCGTCTCTGAAATAGCTCAACAGGACAACACCTAAGCAGTTAGTAGGTTAGAACTTACAGATAGAACTTAAGTTTTGCTTGTATTGGAGATTCAATAAATGGTAGCTACTATTAATAGTAGCTATTATGACAGAAGTGAGAGCAGAAATGTATGTCAATAGCTTTAGGCCAGTGCTATCAAGAGGCGTAATTAAGAATGAGACCTGATTAAGAAGGAGCTCCAAAGTCAGACTGCTTGAGTTGAGATCTCTGATGTACCTACTGTGTAACCTTGGAAATAAAGGCACTTGTGTACATAGCATTATATATGTTTATTTTTTAATATGATTAATAAAAACATATATTTTGGTTAAACAGAATTTTTCTTTGGATTTTAATTGATTTGAGATTATCTGGGAGTACAGTATACTAATATTTTGGTGTAAAAATAAACTAACTTTTAAGCTAGGGCTATATATATATACATTTTTGGTTTAGGTGAATAAAGACACATCTGGATTTATGTATTTATTCCTTGTAAAAACCAGACAAATCAAGAAATGATTTTAAACTTGACAGATGTTTTATAAACATGAGCTTTCAGCTCAGAGATGATGTGAATTTCAACTTTTATGACTTTGAAGACATTCAGTTTTTACTTTGTTATCAAAATGTGATGTGTGCCTGTGTTAGTATGTGTTTGTGTATATATTTAAAACTTCTAGATGAATAATATTTGGTATTAAAACTGTTTTATTCCTGATCGTTTAAATTTGACCAAGGTTTTATTTTCCTAAAGATTAAATCACATAATAATTAACAAAATAGCTGTGTGTTTTAGTTTTGTTAAGGAACCTGGAGCAGGTCATAGTTTATATTAACCATCGCCAAGAGAAAGAAATGCAAAAGGAAAAATGGTTGTCTGAGGAGGCCTTACAAATAGCTGAGAAAAGAAGAGATGTGAAAGGCAAAGGAGAAAAGGAAAGAAATACTCAACTGAATGAAGAGTAACAAAGATTAGCAAGGAGAGATAATAAAGCCTTCCTCAGTGATCAATGAAAAGAAATAGAGGAAAACAATAGAATCTGTCTCTTATACACATCTACAAAAATATGTAAAAATATTTTTGTACATTAGGTGTAAGCTGCTAACATTTTGTGTTTACTGGTTTTTCAATTCTACCATGTGAATAGTTACAAAAGTACAAGTAAAATCAATGATCATGGTCAGAATTCTAGTTTACTTTAAAATAGTTAGGTATGCTTAGAAATACAAATATGTACTTCACTTTTATTATAATGGGTTGGCCAAAAGTTTATTTGGGTTTTTCCATATTATGCGAACTTTTTAGCCAACCCAATATTTATCAAATATTATTCAATTAAACTTTAATTTAGTATTGCCCTAATGGCAAGTACTGTTATAGGTGCTGGGGTGACAAAAAACAAAACAAAATAAACTCTGTTTCAAATCCCTGTTTTCAAGGTGTTTGCAGCACCAAGGGAGGATAAACAGTAAGCAGTATAAATAAGTAAAGTGTATGGTTTTTTAGATGATGAAAGATGAAAATAAAGCAGAAAGAGGGCATAGAAAATGCCAAATATGAGGGTATTCATTTAGTTTTAAATAAAGGAACCAGGATAGGCCTCCCCGAGTAATTATCATTTGACTAAGAGTCTGAAGAAAGTGAAGGAGCGAGCTTTTAGGTTTTATCCACCTATCATTATCCACACAAAAGGAAGAGTAGCTGCAAAAGTCTGAGGCATTTAAGGAATGACTAGGACACCAGCGTGGTTGGGACAGAGAAGTAGGTAGATGTTAAAGAAGTGAGAGAAATAATAGGGCAAGTAAATGATATAGACAGTCTTGTAGGTCATCATAACAATTTTGGCTTTTTCTCTGAGATGGGATAATGGGAGAGTTTTTGAATCAGTGATGAGTGTAGGAGAAAGATGGTTTGGTAGGAGAGTTAGAAGAGGATTCAGAGCAGAAACTTGGTTTGGGACAAGTTACATTTGGAAAATCAGTGCTTGATTTAATAGGATGAGCAGAATCAAGAAATGCAGTTACAGGATCTGCACATGACAAAATCCATGCTGATGTGATCCTAAGGAGTGTTCAGTTCTACGTGAATTGTCAGATGGCTTCTAAAATTCAGGTACTATGCTCAGAAAAGATTTTATGGTAACATTAAAACTTGGGTGAGATTGACAAGTCTATATATTTTGCTCTCACAAAGATAAAAACTGGGTTTTAAGTGAACAAATACAAATGAGATTCCCCCTGTGTTATGTTGGGCGTGGGACTGATGGGCAGGTGGATGCTGTGGGATTAAAGGAATTAGGAGACATTTATAGGTGAAAAAAAGATCTAATCTGAGACTGATTCAACATAGAGTAGGATTGTTAAGACCTTGGGATGTAAGAAATAACATGTTGTTTAATCGCTAAGTTGTGTCCAGCTCTTTTGCGACTCCATAGATGAGAGTCCACCAGGCTCCTCTGTCCATGGGATATCCCAAACAAGAATACTGGAGTGAGTTGCTGTTTCTTTCTCCAGGGGATCTTCTTGACTGGGGATCGAACCCCCATCTCCTGCACTGGCAGGCAGATTCTTTACCACTACACCAGCTGGGAAGCCCAAGAAATAATATATCAGACTCTCAACAGTGGCTGAAGAGGTGGTAACTAGTTTAGGAGCTGAAATTAGTTTAGTCAGCCTGGAGGATAGGGTGGCCAGGGAGGTCAGAGGGGCAGCGGATGAAGTGGAGAGTTGAACAGGAGAAGAGCCAGATCAGAAAGATGCTCATTACACAAGAGTGTGGATTCTATCCTCAGGGCAGTTGAGAGATATTGTAGGATTCAGCTTTTCCCACAGGCCCTGAAGGGTAGCTACAGTGTCAAAAGATCAGAGCAGACACATATAGGAAAAGAGTCTTATGAGGTATTTTGTTAGTTGGCTTGTATATCCTGGAAATACTTCCAAGTAGCAAACGTTTTCCAATTAAGGAGAGAATTATAGAAAATTCCATTAGGGCTTTAAAACTTTCTTGTCTCTAATTACACTAGAAATGTGCAGACTTTTTGAACTCGAACCAACTGTAGTTGAATTTGTTAATGATACTTTATTACATTTGTTTTAGAAACAAAACTGAAATCCAAATCATTTGGGCACTTTAGCCAGCAGCCTGAGTAATTTCATAGAGTAATAGGCTTTAGGGCTTCTATCTAAATCCCATTAAGTGTTACTGTATAATCTTGAAAGATATTAATAATCTGTATGGACTGAGAATGATCCTTAAAAAGGAATTCTCAGTAGCCCAGTTACAAAGGAAAACTGGTTAGAGTGAGCACATTTGGCCCCACTGGAAGGAATCAGCTGTATCTATTGTTTCCTCCCACTTTGGCCAGGAAAATTTGATTAACACGTAACTGGGAAAGCGACTAAGTTAAAGAAAGGCTTTAATTTTGAAAATCACATTTGTTTTCTTTCTGAAGGTAAAACATGTTCACTGTCTTAATAAAAATCAACAAAAGATATATTACATCCAATAAAATGCAATCTGTTAAGATCTTTGTGGCAGCAAGAATGGATTACAAGGTTGAGAGAGGGGGAATGGAAATGAATTGACTCCGATGGTGTGAGCATGTATAAGGTGATGATCTTTTTGTCATATAAATCAGGACCAGAATAAATGTATCAGTCATGTACAGTAATACAAGCAGATTTCAGAAGTAAATAAGTCAAGATTTGTTCCATGAGTCTGCAACTCCTTATTAGAGTGAACCCCTACTGTATCACCCAATAGTTTAAAAAAATTAAAAACTAAAAACTAGCTTTTATCAGTTTCTAAGGACATTTAGAAAAAGAAAAATGCAGAAGTGCTAGCATTCACTTTCCCATGAATACAGCAAATTGATGCAATATCTATTCCAAGGGAAAAGCTTCCTTTCTCTCTCTTTCTCCATGTGTAAAAAAGGGATGAATGCTGCAGTTGTTGGACAAGGGATAACAGTTGATTTGGAATGAACCAGCCAAAAATGTCCCAAACAAATTAATAGCATAGAAACATCTGCTGCTGTTTTATTAGAGTTTCACATAAAAACCTAGTTTGCAAGCTGGCGTTTGGAAAGCTTTTCTTTACACTGAACTCTTAACGTAGCTGCGAAAGGCAATCAAGACCATATGTCTTACATTTTTAGGTCCAAAATTTCCTACATCTCTCTCCAACCTGGGACAGTTGCTTGTAACATGAGTGCTGAATTATGAAACCTGTTTTTAAGATTGGGATTTTTCTTTAACAATGTATTTTAAAGTCATTGAGGCTATGGCGTTTACATTTCTCTGCTTTGGTTATTGTTACAGTTTAATTTAAAAATGTTTGTACTTTACTCTTTAACCCATCATTGTTTCCTTGATGTTGGCTTTAGCTAGGCATAACATTTAAAATATACATTACAGCACTAATTTTGGATGATTTAAACCCCATCATCAGTCAGGAAGAAGAATTCAGATTTGGGGTAAGGGGCGATAAAAACCATGTAATAGCCTTTGAAATAAATTACTTTGTAGAAAAAATTACTTTTTCTTATTATAATGTTTACTATTTCTTAATAAATGCTCTTAAAATCCTCAAGAGGAAAATGGACAAGTTTTAGTTCTTACATCATGAAAGCATCACTAATCATTGCTGTTCTCTCAGTTACTAGACAGAGGACTGTAATGACAAATCTTGTTAATGTGTTTACAAGGTTTTAGAGTGTTTGTTGGGGTTTAATACTAATAATGTTGTGGCTTATTTTCATTTTGTAGTATGGCATGCCAACTCTTCAGTGCCCTATTTTCCTATTTTCCACCTTTTTCTTTCTCTCATTTATTCTCCGTTTGGAATTTAGTCTTTACACACACGTGCAAATACACATGAGTGTACTGTATGTATGCATACAAATGTTGCAATTAGAGCTTAAAAGGGTGTCCCCATATGTTCTCATAAGCTTTCTTTGTATACAGCAAACTTCATTGTTGCTTTGATTCTGACAATAATTTAAGAAAATTCCACAGTAACTTCATTTTTTCTGTCACTTGAGTGTTTTTGATCATTTGTAATGCTGTTTTTTATTCACATTTAACAACTCTGAAATCTGAGTAAATTTTGCAGTGGATGGCATTTTAGTTTCAATGAAATATGGCAACATTTTTTCACTGAAAGGGAAAAGAATAACAAAGGTTCATTTGCCTATGGGAGGAAAATTCCTTTTGCCCTGAACATTAGTTTCCTATGTTATCTCTTACTAGACACAGTTTGTTAGTTTCTTTGGGAAATACCTTCCGTTAATAAAAGGACCAAAATAAAAGTTCAAAATATGAGAAATATCACTTGGTTTCTCTATGATATTGATTAAACCTAAAAATGTTGTTTTCTTAAGAGAAAACCAATTTTTATACTTATAAGATTTTATAATTTCTTTTTTTCCTTGTGTCCTTTTAAAAAAATAATTTATTTTAATTGGAGGCTGATTACTTTACAATATTGTAGTGGGTTTTGCCATACATTGACATGAATGAGCCATGGGTGTACATGTGCCCCACCATCCTGAACCCCTCTCCCACCTCCCTCCCAACCCCATCCTTCTGTGTTGTCCCAGAGGGCCATCTTTGGGTGCCCTGCTTCATGCATTGAATTTGCCCTGGTCATCTATTTTACATATGGTAATATACATGTTTAAATGCTATTCTGGAGATCAGTAGAAAGAATATAGAGAAGGAGCTAAAGCAAAAACCATACCCAGTTGTGGATGTGACTGGTGATGGAAGTATAAAGTCTGATGCTGTAAAGAACAATATTGCATAGGAACTTGGAATTTTCAGTCCATGAATCAAGGGAAATCGGAAGTGGTCAAACAGGAGATGGCAAGAGTAAACATCGATGTTTTAGGAATCAGTGAACTAAAATGGACTGGAATGGGTGAATTTAACTCAGATGACCATTGTATCTACTACTGGGCAAGAATCCCTTAGAAGAAATCGAGTAGCCATCATAGTCAACAAGAGTCCAAAATGCAGTACTTGAATTAAATCTCAAAAACGACAGAATGATCTCTGTTCATTTCCAAGGCAAACCATTCAACATTATGGTAATCCAAGTCTATGCCCCAACCAGTAATGCTGAAGAAACTGAAGTTGAATGGTTCTATGAAGACCTATAAGACCTTCTAGAACTTACACCCCAAAAGGAAATATCCTTTCCATTATAGCAGATGCTGCTGCTGCTAAGTCGCTTCAGTCATATCTGACCCTGTGCGACCTCATAGACAGCAGCCCTCCAGGCTCCTCTGTCCCTGGGATTCTCCAGGCAAGAATACTGGAGTGGGTTGCCATTTCCTTCTCCAATGCATGAGAGTGAAAAGTGAAAGTGAAGTTGCTCAGTCGTATCCAACTCTTTGTGACCCCATGGACGATAGTCTACCAGGCTCCTCCGTCCATGGGATTTTCCAGGCAAGAATACTGGAGTGGGTTGCCATTTCCTTCACCATTATAGCGGATTGAAATGCAAAAGTAAAAAGTCAAGAGATACCTGGAGTAACAGTTAAATTAGGCCTTGTAGTAAAAAATGAAGCAGGTCAGAGGCTAACAGTTTTGCCAAGAGAACATACTGGTCATAGCAAACACCCCTTTCCAACAACACAAGAGAAGACTACATGTGGACATCACCAGATGGCCAACACCGAAATCAGATTGATTATATTCTTAGCAGCCAAAGATGGAGAAGTTCTATATAGTCAGCAAAAACAAGACCAGAGGCTGATTGTGGCTTAGAACTCCTTATTGCCAAATTCAGACTGAAATTGAAGAAACTAGGGAAAACCACTAGGCCATTCAGGTATGACCTAAATCAAATCCCTTACGATTATACAGTGGAAATAACAAATAGATTCAAGGGATTAGATCTGATAGACAGAGTGCCTGAAGAACTATGGACAGAGGTTTGTGATGCTGTACAGGAGGCAGTGATCAAGACCATCGCCAAGAGAAAGAAATGCAAAAGGAAAAATGGTTGTCTGAGGAGGCCTTACAAATAGCTGAGAAAAGAAGAGATGTGAAAGGCAAAGGAGAAAAGGAAAGAAATACTCAACTGAATGAAGAGTAACAAAGATTAGCAAGGAGAGATAATAAAGCCTTCCTCAGTGATCAATGAAAAGAAATAGAGGAAAACAATAGAATGGGAAAGCCTAGAGGTCTCTTGAAGAAAATTAGAGATACCAAGGGAACATTTCATGCAAAGATGGGGACAATAAAGGACAGAAATGGTATGGACCTAACAGAAGCAGAAGATATTAAGAAGAGGTGGCAAGAATACACAGAAAAACTATACAAAAAAGATCTTTATGACCCAGATAACCACAGTGGTGTGATCACTCACCTAGAGCTAGACATCCTGGAATGTGAAGTCAAGTGGGCCTTAGGAAGCATCACTACGAACAAAGCTAGTGGAGGTGATGGAATTCCAGCTGAGCTATTTCAAATCCTGAAAGATGATGCTGTGAAAGTGCTCAACTCAATATGCTAGCAAATTTGGAAAACTCAACAGTGTCCACAGGACCAGAAAAGGTCAGGTTTCATTCCAGTCCCCAAAAAAGGCAATGCCAAAGACTGCTCAAACTACTGCACAATTGCACTCATCTCACATGCCAGCAAAGTAATGCTCAAAATTCTTCAAGCCAGGCTTCGGTAGTACGTGCACCAACTACTTCTAGATATTCAAGTTGGATTTAGAAAAGGCAGAGGAAGCAGAGGTCAAATTGCCAATATCTGCTGAATCATCGAAAAAGCAAGAAAGTTGCAAAAAAAAAAAAATCTACTTCTGCTTTATTGACTAAGCCAAAACCTTTCACTGTGTGGATCACAACAAACTGTGGAAAATCCTTCAATAGATGGCAATACCAGACAACCTGACCTGCCTCCTGAGAAATCTGTATGCAGGTCAAGAAGCAACAGTTAGAACTGGGCATGGAACAACAGACTAGTTCCAAATCGGGAAAGGAGTATGTCAAGGCTGTATGTTGTCACCCTGCTTATTTAATTTATATGCAGAGTGCATTATGCGAAATGCTGGGCTGCATGAAGCACAAGCTGGAATCAACATTGCTGGGAGAAATATCAATAGCCTCAGATGTACAGATGACACCACCTTTATGGCAGAAAGAAAAGAAGAACTAAAGAGTCTCTTGATTAAAGTGAAATAGGAGAGTGAAATAGTTGGCTTAAAACTCAACATTCAGAAAACTAAGATCATGGTATCCAGTCCCATCACTTCATGGCAAATAGATGGGGAAACAATGGAAATAGTGACAGACTTTATTTTTTTGGTTTCCAAAATAACTGCAGGTGGTGATTGAAATTAAAAGGCTCTTGCTCCTTGGAAGAAAAGTTATGACCAACCTAGACAGTATATTGAAAAGCAGAGACATTGCTTTGCCAAAAAAAAATCCATCTAGTCAAACCTATGGTTTTTCCAATAGTCATGTATGGATGTATGAGTTGGACCATAAAGAAGGCTGAGTGCTAAAAAATTGATGCTTTTGAATTGTAGTGTTGGAGAAGACTCTTGAGAGTCCCTTTGACTGGAAGGAGATCCAGCCAGTTCATCCTAAAGGAAATCAGTCCTGAATATTCGTTGGAAGGACTGATGCTAAAGCTGAAACTCCAATACTTTGGCCACATGATGCAAAGAACTGACTCACTGGAAAATACCCAGATGCTGGGCACAATTGAAGTCCGGAGGAGAAGGGGACAACAGAGGATGAGATGGTTGGATGACATCACCGACCCAATGGACATGAGTTTAGTTAAGCTCCAGGAATTGGTGATGGATAGGGAAGCCTGGCATTCTGCAGTCCATGGGGTTTCAAAGAGTTGGACACAAATAAGTGAGAGAAATGACTGAACTGAATGCTATTCTCTTGTATTGTCCTACCCTTGCCTTCTCCCACATAGTCCAAAAGTCTTTTTTATATATCTGCGTCTCATTTGCTGTCTTGCATATAGGGTCTTCATTACCATCTTTGTAAATTTAAATTCTATATGTATGCATTAATATACTGTTTTGGTGTTTCTCTTTCTGGTTTACTTTACTGTGTATAATAGACTCCACTTTCATCCACCTCATTAGAACTGACTTGCATGTGTTCTATTTTATAGCTGAGTAATATTCCATTGTGTATAGGTACCACAACTTCCTTATCCATTCGTCTGGCAATGAACATCTAGGTTGCTTCCATGTCCTAGCTATTGTAAACTGTGCTGCAGTGAATATTGGTGTGATTCCTGGGTCATATGGCAGTTCTCTTTCCAGTTTTTCCAGGAGTCTCTACACTCTTCTCCATAGTGGCTGTCCTAGTTTGCATTCCCACCAACAGTGTAACAGAGTTCTCTTTCTGCACACTCTCTAGCTTTTATTGTTTGTAGACTTTTTGATGGCAGCCATTCTGACCGGTGAGATGGTACCTCATTGTGGTTGTGATTTGGATTTCTCTGATGAGAGATGTTGAACATCTTTTCATGTGTTTATTAGCCATCTCTATGTCTTCTTTGGAGAAATGTCTGTTTAGTTCTTTGGCCCATTTTTTGATTGAGTCGATTATTTTTTCTGTTATTGAGCTGCATGAATTGCTTGTACATTTTGAAGATTAATTCTTTGTCAGTTGCTTCCTTTGCTATTATTTTCTCCCATTCCAAAGGCTGTCTTTTTACCTTCCTTATAGTTTCCTTCATTGTGCCAAAGCTTTTTAAAGCTTAATTAGGTCCATTTATTTATTTTTGTTTTTATTTCCATTACTCTAGGAGGTGAATCATAGAGGATCTTGCTGTGATTTATGTCAGCACATGTTCTGCCTATGTTTTCCTCCAAGAGTTTTACAGTTTTATAGTTTCTGGTGTTACATTTAGATCTTTAATCCATTTTGAGTATAATTTCTTTTTTTCTCTTTAACATTCCAGAATTCTTGATCCTGCCAATTTTTGTACATTTCTACTTATAGACTGCTCTGTGAGAAACTCTTGGAAAATAAATGAAATATCCTATTAATTTTCTTACTCTACCTTACTCCATATAGAAAGACCTTCCGTTGCTTTTTAAAATACTTCGTTGTCCTATTCTAGAAGATGTAAATCATTAAGTGAATAGGTGAGAAACTTTTAATAGCTATAAAGTACTATATTAATTAGCAATTCATTTTTTTCACTTAGTAAAACCACCACATGTAGTAAAACTTCCAATATTGATTGAAAGAACTGATGCTGAAGCTGAAGCTCCAATACTTTGGCCACTTGATGTGAAATGCCAGCTCATTGGAAAAGACCCTGATGCTGGGAAAGATTGAAGCAAAAGGAGAAGGGGGCCTCAGAGGATAAGACAGTTCAGTTCAGCTCAGTCGTGTCCGACTCTTTGTGACCCCATGAATTGCAGCACACCAGGCCTCCCTGTCCATCACCAACTCCCGGAGTTTACCTAAACTCATGTCCATCAAGTTGGTGACGCCAGCCAGCCATCTCATCCTCTGTCGTCCCCTTCTCCTCCTGCCCCAATCCCTCCCAGCATCAGGGTTTTTTCCAATGAATCAGCTCTTCGCAAAACAGTCACGTAGCATCAGCAACTCAACTGATGTGAATCTGAGCAAACTCTGGAGACAGTGCAGGTCAGGGTAGCCTGGAGTTCTGAAGTCCATAGAGTCAGAAAGAATTGGACATAACTTATCAACTGAACAACAGCAACAGCAAAAATACCATATACCAGTATGCCATCTTAGCAATCATGCACATATAAATCTCTAATTAAAATTAATTATTATAGAAATTTATAATATCAAGTCCATATCTTTTAGTATAAAAATGTTTAAATTAATTCTAGATGTTGTGAGCTTTCACATTGTTTTGCTTTACAAGAATAACAGTGTCACTGGAATAGATTTCTGCATAGCTTCTGCCGAAATTGGTTCTGTAATGTAAATCGGGTTACTTAGCTCCCCTCCTTAAGACAAAACAGATCAAAAGCTTTAAGGTGTTCTCAATTCTGCAAATACAGACACCTTAATATGGAGAATATGTCCCACTTAATCTGTCCCTTATTTATATCTACTCTTTTTTCTCTTGAAACATTCGTACCACATCCACAAACACTAATTACTTTTCCACATACTGCTTTTGTATTAAAACAGATCATATTCTGTCTTTCCATTTTGCAGATTCTTCATTCTCATCTTGAAACAGTTTAACCACTTTCCATTCGAGCAACTCTCCTTTCACCTGTCAGTTATCAATTTAGACACCACTTCCTTCCAGTAACTGTTGCTGATAATTCAAGTATGAATCACATGGTCTTAGTTGGGGTTAGGGTCAGTTATAAATAACTTCAAAACCAGAGATAACAAATTTTGAAAATTTATTTTATAAATCCTATAGAAGTAAAATATTAAGCTATATGATAATTGTAAATTGTAGCTGAAGTATACTACTGACTAAATTAAATATGATTATACTATACTACATGTATATATGTTATGTACTTTATTATTTAATTTATATACTGATTGATAGATCAGACTGTGTTATATCTTTTGGGTACACTTCAAAATATAGAAAGCACAAACTTTAGGTTTAAAATAATATATGTGATCAGCAAGGAAGTAGGCCCTTAGTAAACAAAAAGTTTGCTAGCACCATGATCTTTGACTCCCTAGCACCTAAAATTGTGGGAAATAAATGTTTGTTGTTCATAAAAAATAATATGAATGAAATAGCATAATATAGTATCATTGAGAGTTTGCTTATTATTATCTAATTTGGTGTATTTTTTCCCAATAGACCTAGTTATTTGCTCTAAAGAAAGGTGCTGTAATGAATGTTATCAAAATTAATTTTTTCTCTCAAACCCTAAAGTATGTTCATGTTTGGATAGTGATTATGATTACTATAGTGATTATGAAAAGAACTGAGTAATGTTGATCTTACAGCTAGATTTAGAATTGGAAGAGATACATTTATTTATCAAGAATAGATTCTTAATAAAAATTATATACCTAATAGTTCTAAATATGGTTAACTGACAATTATCTATGTATAAGTAAGTTAAATACACATTTTAAGGAGAGATTTCCAGTAACTTTCTTAGTGACTTTCTGATGTGATCTGTGTCATTAAGACACAGAAGGGGGCAGGGAGATGAAATTAGTCACAAGAAATCTGGCAGATATATCTCTCAACATGGTGAATATCAAGAAAGACAAATACGTACATCAATTCTAACTTTCTCTTGATTTGTTATGAACTTTCCTAAGAAAACCTTAGTAGTGCAGGGCGACTGGGAATGTGTTAATTGGGCTGACAGACTTTCAAGTGGTAGAATAAGAATAGACCAATAGTGATTCTTTCCAAGCATTTGGAGATCAAATGAATCATCATGAGTCCTGTAAAAGTTCCAAGAGTCAATGGTTCTTGGAAAAGGACATTTAATAAACAGGCACAAACAGGAAGCTGTATAAAGGAACAAGCAGAAGGAGCTCTTGTAACCAAAAGAGGTTTTTGAAACTGAACCTTCAGGGAGCTCTTATAAGCCCAGCAAGTGCTGAGCTTAAAAGGGAAATGCCTGAAGCAGATGAACCCAACCAATAGGCATTGGAACTCTTAATAGATGTACAGCAGTGGTACCACAAGCCAATGGAATAAGTCCAGAGGAAAAATTTGTTGCCAAATCCTGCGAGTCTTCTCTTTTTGCTTTTGCGCTCATGAGTTGAGTCAAGGAACAGATACTCAATTTCTCATCCAATTGCTAGATTCCAGACTATTCGTCAATGGGAAACAAAAAAAATCTTCCCCAGAACTTTTTTCCCTTCAGTACTATTTTTCAGAGTTAAAAAATGGAGACCAGTAGGAATGATTGAGAGGTAGAGTGGGTTTAGTGAAAGACTCCTTTGCCAAAAAATGGAGGGGGGAAGAAAGGAAATCACTCTGAAGTAATATTTTTGAAACATTCCCACTGGCAGAAAACAACTGTTGTGGTTTTCCTTAATTATGTTGTATACACAGATGATGTTTCAGTGGAAGAAAGAAGAAACCTAAGCTAAAATGCTTCAGAAGTAAGACTAGCTTAGCCTCTTTTATAATATAACAATAAATCTATTATGTGTTTGAGGGAGAAGATCAGAGCTATGCTTAATATACCATTTCTATTAATTCTCAGGATTAGAACAGAATCAATAGTAGAAAATCTGAAAAGTAAGCAAAAGTCTCCAAGTAACAGTTCAGCATATTTACCAAATCTAACTGTCATAATAAACATGGAAATATGTATTAGTTTTGAAAGAGTATTTTTCAAAGTGCTGTGGGTAGGGGTTGACTTCAAGGAATCTGAAGAACATGGGCTTTGAAGGAGAATGGTTTAGTGTACTCTTAGAGACACCAAACTTTACAGCGTAGGGGTTTAGGTACATATGGTTCTTACATAGAAGGAAAATCATCTAAGTACACTTTGCAACACATAATGTTACTGTACAATTTTATATCTTTTGAAATATACATGCACATTTAAGAGGTCATCACCCTCAAGATATAGCATTGAGACTTTCCTTGACTGTATAGACTTTGCCTTCTTTCTTATTACGGTCTTTTAGTTTTCTGCAAAATAAACCATGTGTGTTGCTAGTTTCCTGAGTCATCGTTGAGTCCACTGGCTGTTCCTATATTGTCACTCATCGTGCTTCAACAGCAACTGTTGTCTAGCTTAGAGGGGAAACATGAG
Source organism: Cephalophus harveyi (assembly GCA_006410635.1). Lineage (NCBI taxonomy): Eukaryota > Metazoa > Chordata > Mammalia > Artiodactyla > Bovidae > Cephalophus > Cephalophus harveyi. The sequence goes on from SJYT01047493.1 coordinate 197,080, forward strand.
GAAGAAGTGAATTCAATGTGCTTCATGGAAGTACCTCAAAAAGAAGACTAGACACATGGTCTTCAGATAATGATGTGTAGAAAAAGATTTAAAAATCACTTACTATTTGAAACTAGAATTATTAGCAGAAAATAGCTAGCAGAAAGTGAATAATCTGGAACACTTTATATTCTCTTGAGTTTGACATTCTATAATAGAAGTGATTGGTGCCTCATTTTTATAATTTTAGTATGTTATTTTCTGTTTGAAAAGTTTACTTCATAATGATGAAAATTTCCTCAAGAATACCAACTGTATAAAATTTTCTCTAGGTGTAATATTAGATAACTGGTATGGACTAGTATACCAGTCAATACCCTGTGATAGACAGGGAGGCCTGGGGCGCTGCAGTTCATGGGGTCTCAAAGAGTCAGACATTGCTGAGCAACTGAACTGAACTGACAGAATAGTATAACATTTGACGCGAAAGGAACAGATGTTTTTTGTATGCACATTGTTAGTTCTAAACATTGCCCTGAGCCCTTGTCATATATATCTCATTTAATTTTCCAGTAGCCCTATGGGGGAGGGAAAGAGAGGTATTATTTCCAGCATGCAGGTGAAGAATTTTAGGGTCAAGTACCTTGATTAGCTTTGAAGAGATACATAGATACAAAGTGGAAAGATGGGAATTTAAAGTCACATGCATCTCTTGTGCATGCCCCTGCTCTGTTTACAAGGGCATGATTTCTCCTAATAGAACTGGGTAAAGCAAAGATCAGAGATTACTACTTTTCAATATAGGTACAGTATAAATACTTCTAATATGGACTGATGATGATGGTGGTTTAGTCACTAAGCGGTATCCAAATCATGCGACCCCATGGACTGTAGCCTGCCAGGCTCCTCTATCCATAGGATTCTCCAGGCAAGAATACTGGAGCAGGTTGCCGTTTCCTTCTCCAAGGGATCTTCCCGACCCAGGAATCGAACCTAGGTCTCTTGCATTGCAGGCGGATTCTTTACTGACTGACCTATGAGGGAAGCCCCAGTATGAAGTGAAAGCAATCTTATTTCAGGTAGTTTTTATTCAGAATATTTACTAGCTATGTGTCCTTGGTCAAGTCATCATAAAAAGATTATATACCTATTCTATACTTCAGCTTTCATATCTACAAGATAAAAACATATGTGATCTGCCTATTTATAAAGACATTGTACCTTAAAAAGAAACAAATAAACTTGAAAGCAGTTTGTAGAATGCTTTTAAGAGTATAATCCAATGATGACGATGAGGATGGTGAAGTTCATGGTTTCCTTCTATAGCATCTTTTCCCTAAAGTCTTCTGTGGTGTTGAAATCACTTATTTGATAAATTAAAATTAAGTAAGTTTAATAAAGAAAAGGAAGACATATCTCTGAATTGTGGTCTAGTGTTTTTTTGTTTTGTTTCTGTACCAGATCATTTGATGAGCCTGTCCAGTTCTTTTGACATATCTAATTTATATATCTGGAGTATTCTTTCTATAACTTAGTAAAGAGATATTTAGGTTCTGTGTTGCCTTCGAAGGATTAGGAAATACTGAACAATATGCTTCTTCCTGTACTAAAGATCTTAATGTGTAGCTTGCACTTATTTTTAAACTTGGATTGTTATAGCTTAAAAAGCTCTTTATTTTTATGTTTTTTCCTCTAGTATCACAAATAGCAGAGTATCACTGCAAGAATATTCTCCCATAAAACATGAAGTCTTCAGGAAGAGATGATAGAATTGGTTAGATATGGAAAATATACTTTTGTAGGAAATTGCCTAGAGAAATTATGCAATAAATTCTTTTGAATCCAGCAGACACACCCCTCATTGCCTGTAAAACTGCTCTGCCTCTTATGAAAATCTCTCCCTGTTATAACTTTTGGCCTGTTAAATCATCTGATTTTAATTGCAAAGAAACAGAAATAGTGGCCAGAAAAATTGCCTTTTGTTTGGAAAAACTTGACATTTATGAGGCCTCTTTAGGGAAAAAAATCAGCATGGGAAAATATCTTATAAAAGTGGTCCAATATTATCACACTAAAGAGTAAATACATTGATTACTATAATCATCTCAAACCCTAAAATATTCATCACAAACCTACAGGAAGCATTTCCTTTTCCTGTATGTATATATGTTGTACTACCAGATCTTTCCAGAATGTCTGTTAGTAAGTTTCTTACTGCAATTTCATTTTCAAACTTATTTCATTCCTATTTGTTATATTTGTCTGGAGAAATACTAATTAGTTAAAATAGTCATTTGTTAAGCAGGTAGCTTGTGGAATGTAATACCATATTATGTTTACAACACTTAAAATCCTTCCAGATTTGTTTCCTGATTATCCACAATTGGCCAGTTGTTTGGCGTTTATATTTTATATAGTGTAGTTACAGGGATTTTTCTTCAGTTCAAACAATTGTAACTAAATACAGCACTGTCATTTTGTCTGTATGCATTTTGTTAGTGGTAGAATCAGGATAAGTTTTAAAGAAAATTATAAAAAAAAGAAATAGCACTGAAATTTTAGATTTTTTACACCTGAATGTTTTTGATACATACTTTTATATAATGAAACATTGAATGTATCTGATATTATAGTAGTTTTAAGATTAATAAGATGAACAGAGTATCCTCTATTTTAATCGTATATTTTCACTTTCATGCATTGGTGAAGGAAATGGCAACCCACTCCAGTGTTCTTGCCTGGAGAATCCCAGGGACGGCGAGGCCTGGTGGGCTGCCGTCTATGGGGTCGCACAGAGTCAGACATGACTGAAGCGACTTAGCAGCAGCAGCAGAGAATTATAAAACTATTTCATAATTGGCGATATCCTGAATAAATTTTCAGCAATGATAAAAAAAAAATGTTAAGCATTACTTTATGCTGTCCAGAAGTTTTTCCATGCCAATTATAGCAGTGAACTTTTGGGATGAATACATTGGAAAAGTCCCTCACTTTCTTAAATAATATCTTCTGGATCTATAATTTATGAGCCCAAAACCTCATGTGAATTGGGGATTTTTTAGCCATTCCATGTTTCACAGTAGTAAGTACTCTTAAGTTTGTTTTCAACTAAGTTAAATAATCTACTCTGCGTTTGCATACCCGAAATGGTGGGGCGTTCAATCTGTGATGAAGCTTAGAAGATTAAGATAATCAGTATTCATTCTATTCAGGAACTATGTAATATTTCCTTGATTAGAATTTTCTCAACTTTTAATTTCTAGGTCAAAATCACTTTTTAAAACCTTTATTATATCATCATTCAGTTCAGTTCAGTTCAGTCGCTCTGTCGTGTCCGACTCTTTGAGACTCCATGAATTGCAGCACGCCAGGCCTCCCTGTCCATCACCATCTCTCGGAGTTCATTCAGACTCACATCCATCGAGTCAGTGATACCATCCAGCCATCTCATCCTCGGTCATCCCCTTCTCCTCCTGCCCCCAATCCCTCCCAGCTTCAGAGTCTTTTCCAATGAGTCAGCTCTTCGCATGAGGTGGCGAAAGTTTTGTATATTACAAATAACGTTAAGTTATCCTATTCTGAGGTTCAGGGCAGGTGGCTTTTTGAGGATCCCTTTTGATTGCAGCCTCATTTTAAGCTTATTTTCCGGAGCACATCCATTAAATGTGTTCATTAGCTTTTTTCTCTTTCATATTTAGGCAAATATCTTTTAAGAATTTCAAAAGCCATCCAAATAGTATCATAATATCCACTGATCAAAGGACTTAGCTATCTTTTTGTTTCTGTTATTTGTTTCTGCATTGCTTCCTAAATCTACTTTTGTCTCAGAAATACTGCAGAATTTAAAAATGTATTAAAAAATACAAATGAAATATAGTCAACTCTGAAGATAATGAGAACTGTTCATGTCAGCTGTTAGAAACGTCATCATAAAATCCTTTTGGAACATCAATGGCACTTTTACACTGCTTGCAAAACATCTGTCCAGACTTCCAACTTTAGAACCAATTACCAAACAGGAGGCTGTGTTTGATGAGACACTCTAGGAAGGTATGAGGATGAACTGGCACCACTACTTGACATGTTAGGATGCCTATGACTCAGGATCAAGATCGGCTTATCAGACTTCCTTGGCAGCTCATTGGTAAAGAGTCTGCCTGCCAGTGCAGGAGACACAGGTTCAGTCCTTGATCCGGGATGATCCTACGGGCTGCAGAGCTACTCAGCTCATGTGCCACAACTATTGAGTCTGTGCATTAGAGCCCGGGAACCACAGCTCCTAAACTCTCATGCCACAACTACTGAAGCCCGCGCAACCGAGGGCCTGGGCTCAGCAACAGGAGCAGCCAACACGATGAGAAGCCTGCACAAAGCGACTAGAGAGTAGCCCCCTCTCCTTGCCACAGCCAGAGAAAAGTCCACACAGCAATGAAGACCCAGCACAGCCAAAAAATAAACAAGTAAATAAAATTATTACTAAAAAGAAAAGCTTAACAAGGAAAAAAATATGACAAGGGTGCATCCTTGAACAGAACATAAGTGTGATTTTGAATGAGTGTTTCAAAATAGTGAGAAATAGCAGACAATATGTGGTATTCGGAGAGCTTGTCATAGGGTGGTAGGTGGAGGTCCCAGCAAGGAAAGGGTTAGCCTAAGAGAAGCTTAAATTGGAGAAATGGTAATATGATCATCAGTGCTGAGGGTGGAGGAAATCCAGAAGATTAGAGACAAGAAGACCAGAACCCAGTAACTAGTCAGAGAAACAAAGATTTAAAACTGGTAGAATAAAATGGCTCAGTTTCTGAAACTAGAGTAGGAAATAGGTTTCGAAATGGAAACAGGTCAAAACTCAGTGACTGCATGGGATGTTTAAGGAAAGAATGGAACATATAATAAAATTGATGTGTTTTTTTATCTGCTAGAGAATAGATCCTACACATCCCTTAGACTTCCTCTAACTACAGAAGGGGTTTAACAGAGAATTTGGGACAGGCGAAGAGAAGAATTCTAAAAATGGTCACTTTATCAGTCTCATACCTCCGATAGAAAATCATCCAGGCTAGTTTTCTCACGGCCCCATACAACATGTTACTTTCTACCTGCACACTTTGTTTTGTGATTTTCTATCCGCCTGTAAAGCTAAACCTCTTTTCCCAGCTTATCTATATTCTCATCTTCCTTTTAGTCTCTACTCAAGTTTTACTTTCAAATAACTATAATACTAAATAAGTTGCCATGAAAAGCTTCACCTGTAGGAAGTCAGTAAGGAAAGTATGAAAGTACACTAAGTTACTCTTCATGAGTTTCACTGAACTGAAAATTTCCAAGTTGTTGGACCTTTGGATTACTTGATGTTTTGACATGTCTGTGTTCCTATATGTTTGACTGGTCAAAGATCTAAAAATATATGATGAAATCTCTTTTGATCTCCTTTGTTGAACATCTGAAAAAGTTTACTTAGCATGTGGTAACAATTTTAATTTGGGAGCATGCTGATAATAAAAAGATGTGTGTGCATGCATCCACAAGTTAAAAAATGAGTTCACATATATTTGTTCTTAGCATTCAGCTTGCCTAGCTTTGTTTTTATAAACAGAACTATTAAGCTTGCGGCTTTGGTAACTAAATGCAGAGTAAATAAAATATGAGTCAATCAAAAAGGTTGATAGCATCTGTACATACTACCTAGTAATTTTGTGTATTTGATGTGTCTGTTCTAACATGTTTACCTGACACTTTACTGAAAATATCATGTGCAGTACCTATAATTAGCCATTTAAGAAATAACTTTTATGTTTTTCCAAAACGTAAAAATAACTTTTTTATGTTTTTTATGCCATGAAGTGATGGGACCTATATGCAGGTCAGGAAGCAACAGTTAGAACTGGACATGGAACAACAGACTGGTTCCAAATAGAAAAAGGAGTACGTCAAGGCTGTATATTGTCACCCTGATCATTTAACTTATATGCAGAGTACATCGTGAGAAATGCTGGGCTGAAAGAAACACAAGCTGGAATCAAGATTGCCAGGAGAAATACCAATCACCTCAGATATGCAGATGACACCACCCTTATGGCAGAAAGTGAAGAGGAACTAAAAAACCTTTTGATGAAAGTGAAAGAGGAGAGTGAAAAAATTGGCTTTATTAAAGCTCAACATTCAGAAAACGAAGATCATGGCATCTATCTGGTCCCATCCCTTCATGGGAAATAGATGGGGAACCAGTGGAAACAATGTCAGACTTTATTTTTTGAGGCTCCAAAGTCACTGCAGATGGTGATTGCAGCCATGAAATTAAAAGACGCTTACTCCTTGGAAGAAAAGTTATGACCAACCTAGATAGCATATTCAAAAGCAGAGACATGGGCTGAAAGAAACACAAGCTGGAATCAAGATTGCCAGGAGAAATACCAATCACCTCAGATATGCAGATGACACCACCCTTATGGCAGAAAGTGAAGAGGAACTAAAAAACCTTTTGATGAAAGTGAAAGAGGAGAGTGAAAAAATTGGCTTTATTAAAGCTCAACATTCAGAAAACGAAGATCATGGCATCTATCTGGTCCCATCCCTTCATGGGAAATAGATGGGGAACCAGTGGAAACAATGTCAGACTTTATTTTTTGAGGCTCCAAAGTCACTGCAGATGGTGATTGCAGCCATGAAATTAAAAGACGCTTACTCCTTGGAAGAAAAGTTATGACCAACCTAGATAGCATATTCAAAAGCAGAGACATTACTTTGCCAACAAAGGTCCCTCTAGTCAAGGCTGCGGTTTTTCCAGTGGTTGTGTATGGATGTGAGAGTTGGACTCTGAAGAAAGCTGAGCACTGAAGAATCGATGCTTTTGAACTGTTGTGTTGGAGAAGACTCTTGAGAGTCCCTTGGACTGCAAGGAGATCCAAGCAGCCCATTCTAAAGGAGATGAGTCCAGGGTGTTCTTTGGAAGGAATGATGCTAAAGCTGAAACTCCAATAATTTGGCCACCTCATGCAAAGAGTTGACTCATTGGCAAAGACTCTGATGCTGGGAGGGATTAGGGGCAGGAGGAGAAGGGGACGACAGAGGATAAGATGGCTGGATGGCATCACGGACTCGATGGACGTGAGTTTCAGTGAACTCTGGGAGTTGGAGATAGACAGGGAGGGCTGGCGTGCTGCGATTCATGGGGTTGCAAAGAGTGGGACATGACTGAGTGACTGAACTGAAGTGATTATCTTCATTATCTCCACTATAGTTTGGCCTCAGGGAAGGAGCACAGCCCTGCCCATCAACAGAAAATTGGATTAAAGATTTACTGTCCATGGCTCTGCCCATCAGAACAAGACCCAGTTTCCCCCTCAGTCAGTCTCTCCCATCAGGAAGCTTCCATAAGCCTCTTATCTCTCTCCATCAGAGGGCTGCTGCTGCTGCTGCTAAGTCGCTTCAGTCGTGTCTGACTCTGTGCGACCCCATAGACGGCAGCCCACCAGGCTCCCCAATCCCTGGGATTCTCTAGGCAAGAATACTGGAGTGGGTTGCCATTTCCTTCTCCATCAGAGGACAGAGGGAGTGAAAACCACAGTCACAGAAAACTAACCAAACTGATTACATGGACCACAGCCTTGTCTATCTCAATGAAACTATAAGCCATGGTGTGTAGGGCCACCGAAGATGGACGGAACATGGTGGAGAGTTCTGACAAAACATGGTAGAAGGGAATGGCAAAGCACTTCAGTATTCTTGCCTTGAGAACCCCATGAACAGCATGAAGAGGCAAAACGATAGGACACTGAAAGATGAACTCCCTAGGTCGGTAGGTGCCCAATATACTACTGGAGATCAGTGGAGAAATAACTCCAGAAAGAATGAAGAGACCGATTTTATAGAATGTTTTCTAAATGGCATTTATCTTCTTTAAACTACATTCCATATGTGCAATATGAGGAAAATAACACATACATTAACAGTTGTGTTTGATATGGATTATTTAATGTTTTTTAGGGAAAGGAAAAGCGAAAATGTGCAATAACTGATAGCATACTACATTGCTGTTCCTTATTTCCTCATATCATGGAAAATAGGCATTATATATGCAAACAGAGATCACATTTTGTTTCATTATCTCATACCAAGTATTATGTAATTTCAAGAGGCATTTATTCACACCTAAATATCTGATTTTTAGGGTTTTTAAAATTACACATATTTTCATTCATCCCATATATATTTTAATGATATATGATTATAATTTTTCATAGTGGTAGTTTTTAGGAAAAAAGGAGTGGTGATACTCCATTATAGCCATAATGGATGTTAGCACCCTGACTGCCGTAAGCAGTGGTAGTTTTTTCCCTTTTCCAGCGGATCTTCCCAACCCAGGAATCAAACCAGCGTCTCCTGCATAGCAGGCGGATTCTTTATCAACTGAGCTACAGGGATGCCCCTCTCATTCTATAGCTAGATAGATAAATTGATTGATTGATAGCAGTATGGAGCTTTAAAATGAAGACAATAGATTATTTAGAAATAACTGAACCATGCTGTCCTCCAACTGTGGGATGAAAACACTATAAAATTCAATGCCATCACAATTTCTTTTGCATTGATGTGTAATTGACACTGGGCTAGGAGTTAGGGATGTATCAATGAACAATGACAATGTCCCCAACTTCTGAGAACTTTTGGTCTTCTGGGCAACTTATTTCAACATGTGGGTATAATGATGAGGTGTAAACTTAGAGGATATTATCTGATGCCAGAACAGAGGGATAACCTGGGCCAGACTTTTAGAGAGAAATTACAGAGGGGAAACGTGGTTGGAGACATAAGTAATGAGCTTCTGTTAGTCAAGAAAAAGTCTGGAAGTAAGAATGGCAGTGGAGTTTTAGCCAAATGGACAGAATTGAGAGCTGGATCAAAACTATTAAGTTCTCTCAATTTTAGTTTTGATCCAGCTCTCAATTCCGTCCGTTTGGCTAAAACTCCACTGCCATTCTTAGCTACTTCCGTCCTTTCTCTTGACTTAAATGTAGATTAGAAGAGGAGCAGGATTTGGTAAAACAGAGTTAGTGGAAGGTAGTGGGAGTAGGGGGGCTTTCCTAGTGGCTCAGAGGATAAAACATCTGCCTGCAATGCAGGAGATCCGGCTTCGATCCCTGGGTTGGGAAGATCCCCTGGAGAAGGAAAATGGCAACCCACTCCAGGGGGTGTAGGAGTAGTAGCAGAGAAGGGTGAGAAGATCAGAAGTTCAGTTTTGGATATAGTCAATTTGCAATGTGAGAGGAACATCGAAATAGGGAAGTTTATGCATCTGTTAGATACATCGGCTTGGGATAGCTGTATTCCTTCTCTGATAGGCTTTCCCCATGGCTCAGAGGGTGAAGAATCTGCCTGCAATGCAGGAGACATAGGAGATGCGGGTTCAATTCCTGGGTCAGGAAAGAGAATTCTGAAGTAAGCAATGGCAACCCACTCCAGTATTCTTGCCTGGAAAATTCCATGGACAGAGAAGCCTGGTGGGCTACAGTCCAAAGGGTTGCAAAGAGTCAGACACCACTGAACATATGTTACTTAGGCATTTAGGCATTTAGTTTATTACACAGAAAACCTAAGCAGGGAGAGCAAGTGCATGTGCAAGCACACACAGTAAGGCTGGCACTTCATATGGATGATAAAAAATTCCAGAAAGTTCCAGAAAGCAAAACTTTAATCTGCCATGCTCTGGCAACTATTTATTTTCTATTTGCATAGCATTTACACTGTGTTAGATATTATAGTTAATCTAGAGATGATTTAAAGTTTATAGGAGGATGAAATGAAAGTTATGAAAGTGAGGTCACTCAGTCGTCTCCGACTCTTTGCGACCCCACGAACTGTAGCCTACCAGGCTTCTCCGTCCATGGCGTTTTCCAGGCAAGAGTACTGGAGTGGGTTGCCATTTCCTTCTCCAGGGGATCTTCCCCACCCAGGGATCGAATCCAAGTCTCCTGCATTGCAGACAGTTGCTTTACCCTCTGAGAAGCTGGGAGGATGTGTGTAGGTTAAAGGCAAAATATGCCATTTTATTTATATAAGGGACTCGGTCATCTGCATATTTTGGTATCCTTGGCGGTGGGGGCGGGTGGATCCTGGAATCAACCCCCCATGAATACCAAAGGGAGATTGTGTGTCTTTTCTCATACTATTCTAGTATTGAGTTTCACTCTCTCAGTAGTCATATCTTTTAGTGGAATGTGATTAAGGGATATGTCTCCTTTCTTCATCTGTAGGAAGATGTTCCTTATTATTTTGGTTTACTCTAATAGAAAAATAACTTTAACAGGCAACAGATATTGGGTATATGTAAGATGGAATACTTTGTCTCAAATATATTGCCTAAATTATTTCACTTAATCCTTATCCCTATCACACAAGGCAGCTACTATTATTATCATCTACATTTTGCAGTGATTAAAGAGTAGAAAGAGATAGAATAACTTGCACAAAATCGCATTTCTAAAATGTGGTGGAAGTGAGAGTCAAACTTAGATTGTTTTTTGTGTCAGAGTCATCTCTCAAGGACTTGAACTCCATCAATGCATTTAAAGAAGTGACCCCTCAAGAAAAGTTTTTCCTTCCATTTGTGAGGGGTCAAAATCTGCTCTGTGTTCAGATATATTTCCATTTTTTTGAGTTATGCCTTCAAGCTTCTGCTACTGTTCCCTTTGGTGATGAGTTGTAACTTCCATATGAGCGTGAGTTTAAAATCCTCTCCTGTTTGCAAAAGCATGGACTCTAAAAATTTTCTGTGTAAAGTATTCTTATAAACTCAGCCGTAACAGCTGTAGACTGATTTTTTCCTCCTTTTGGTTCAAAATTATAATACTGTGTGCTAACTCCCTTTTATAAGTTTTATGAGAAATTATAAATCGTCTTCGTGTTTACACTAATGCCTTCACCTGAAAGCTTATGCTACTTGAAGGAAGTGACTTCAGTATTTTCTTTTCTATCTTCCCATAATATCTTGTTCTTTGATATCTTGATAAAGATGGTTTCTGGGCCCTGTCTTAATGTTATTTATGTATGCAAAGCTGTTCATGAAGCCTATGAACTTTTCAAGAGTTTTCTATCAAAATATATGTCTTTTAAACCGGGGTGTTACACATTTTCTGTTATGGGAAGGGGAGGCTATGATTTTGTTCCTTGAGAATATGTTAAGAAGGACTTTATCCTTTCCAGTGAGAAATAGCTTCCTAATTACTAATGGGGATAATTAAAAGGATGCCTGGAGTATGAGTTGATGCCCTGACTTTTATTGTTATCATGCTTCATTATTTTTCTTGTGTAATTTATCAACTTCATTGTTGAAGAAAAAAGTTTAGCTTTGTAGTGTGTTATCTAGGGTAGGTATTAGAAAAAAAAAGTCATCTTTTATAGACCCCCTTTTTTTTTTTAAAGAAACTACAGATGATGTGTCAATAGTTTGAAAACATGACATAATTGTTAGTGTGATTTGTTTTCTGTTAAATCTGATTACAATACTGGACTATTTATAAGTTCTGAAAAGTGTTTACAATGAGTCATATGAAGCTGTTTCTTTTTTAAATTCTGGTAAGGATGTCATTGCCATAGAACTACTCTTTTGCTCTGTTCAGAACTCTGTGTTCTAGTTTTAACTCTATCTTATAACTGGCTTTTGCAAATGACTCAGGTTTTTCATTTCCTTCTTGTAAAATAAAGAGACTCCTCCCAACTCACATATTTCATACTGTTTATTAGAAATTGGATTTTTTTTCCATTTAAAATAACAGTAATGATACTAAATGGTGCTTCCCTGGTAGCTTAGTCAGTAAAGAAATTGCCTGCCATGCAGGAAACTGGGGCTCAATCCCTGGGTTGGGAAGATCTGGAGAAGGGAAAGGCAAACAACTCCAGTATTCTTGCCTGGAGAATTCCGTGGACAGAAGAACCTGGTGGGCTATAGTCCATGGGGTTGCAAAGAGTTGGACATGACTGAGTGACTAACACCCAAGCACAATGATACTAAACACATAAATAGCACTTTCTGTGTTTTGGGAAGATCTGTTCTACATATTTTAATTATATGTAATTTCATATAATCCAAAGAAGTAAGCATAATGATTATCATTTCCATTTTACTAATTAGGAAAATTGAGGTATAGAGAGGTAAATGATCTGCCTAGGGAGACACACCTAGCTGAAGTTAGAGCCAGGATTCACATCCAGACAACTGAATTTCATAATTTATATTCTTAACCAGTACACTATAACACCTCCTACTGTCTTTTTATTTGCTATAGTTTTGTAGTTTCTAAAACTTATTAATTCTAAATTGAGTGGTGTGCATGTCTTTAATTACATGTAGAAACTTTGATGAAATATTGATGTTTAAAAAGTCACAATGATAATTCATATGATTTTCTTTTTTAAGATGAGGAGTTAGTTAATTTCTTTTAAAGATAAAGATAAATTCATTATAGTTTCCTTTCAATTTAAAAATTTAAAATAATTCAATATTTTCTTGAATAAACAAATGTTTTAGTATTTTGCTTTTAAAGAAAATTTATTTTATTGAAGCTTAATCTGCTATATTTCAAAAGGAAAACAAAAAGCAAAAAAACATTGGCCCATATACCTGCATTTAGACCCCATTATTAGCAAGTTTTTCCTCTGTCTTATCATCAAACTTTAGGTGACATTTGATGATTATTATTTGTAAGGCTAAAATAATATGAGGATTCCAAATAAAGTATACATTGGAATTACTATAGAGTATTTTTTAAATGCAAAAACCAGATTCCAAGCTCAAGCTAGTCAAATTGATAGTTATGAGTATCTTATTTAAAAAACTCTATGGGAGATTACATTATGCATTCATGGCTAAAAAAGCAGTGAATTAAAATGAAGTCTTTGGAGTCTGATGGATTCATGTTTGTATTTGACCTCCATGAGTTAATAACTAATATGTAAGTTAACTTCCATCTATAAGCCTCTCTTTCATAAACATTGATATTGTTACTTATTTCCTAATATTATCAGAAGGGTTAAATGTGATAGCAAATGTTATAAACTTAACAAATGTTAGAGACTATTAATGCTGGTTTTAGTTTGTTTTCATTGATATAAAATATTGAGGTAGGAAATGAAACCGTTATAGAATTTGTCTTGGATCTCGTCCCCATTTTACATGATTGTTCTCATCAGTGCTATAGTGACAGCCAGGACAGGAATAGTCCTTTCTCTCTGATACACAGGCTGCTCATCCCTGCTCCTCTTGATAGATTTCTACTTGCTATTGTCCATTCAACACTTGCAGCCCTTGGATGCACTCAACCCATGACTGCATAATTACTTGTGAAATTGCTTGTTACTTAATTCTCCTACTTCAGCAGCTCTCTATCTAATAATGGCACATTAGTGGGTAAAGTAATAAATCATATTTTAAAACCCATAACATTTGCAGGAATGACAGGATGATGAAAACAAAGAAACACATTCCAGACCAAAATTAAAGCCTCCAAAGCTATTGTGCTGTCTAGTCTTGTTTATGGAAATGACACCGACCATCACCACATTCCATTACGAGACAAATTCTATCAGCATCTCTTAGTACCACGCTTCACGCCAGATGGTAAGGCATGGTTTCCCACAATGAGGTCCCAGGACTCATGCAGTCCGGAGAAGCTGAAACCATTCTACATGAAAATCAGCTCCCCAGGGCCCAAGGGGAGTTGAGCACATGGCAGGCAGATGAAGACATAGGAGGGTCCCCTGTAGCACAGCCTGAAGCAATGTAGCATCACAGTAGATAGCTGGAAAACACCTGCAGCCGAATGGGCATTCTAGACAGCAGTCAGGGATGGCTTCGCTCATTTAAAGCTGAGCTCCTGTAATATCCTGGAGTCAAACTGCAGGAGCAGATGCAACAGCAGCCTCTTGATGGAAAAAAGCAGCCACACGAGAAGTCTGTATATTGATGCTGATGATAATTACATTGAACATTGCTACATAGCACTTCTAGACATGTATCTCTCATTCTCATCACGGTTACGCAAGCAAGATAGGGCTCCTTCTATTTTGAAGCCAATTTTGAGGATAAGATAATGGATGGATAAAGGGGTAAGTGACATGCTCAATAGCATGCAGGTAGAAAAGGTTGACATATCAGCAGAGGCAGACACAGATTTTGAAGAGTCTCAAGCTCATGAAAATTTCAGGCTTTTTACAGTACAAGAATGCATAATCAGGAGTGTTGTAGGAACCTATGTCAGTGAAAAGCCTTAAAGCTTAAACTTTATTTGATTCAGGATAAATCCGCTCGTGCAGATTGGTTTTTAAAGTTGCTGGTTTCCCAAGGCAGAAATATCAAAGTCAGGGTTTGAGCTGTGATCATGGAGATTTTGTTGTTTCATTTTATTGAAGCAAAGATGCTCTCTGGCTTGCCATGCTGTTCTTTTTATTAGATAATTTAGCAAGTTGGTGTGTATTCTAATAATAACCTACAGGGTAGGGTCACAGACAACTGTTAATACTGTAAAGATTCTTCTGTTTTTTTGTGTCTCACTTAACAGCGTGCCTATAATGAGAGACTGTAGGAAAAAAAGTGACAACAGGAAAATGGATATTGGCAAGAAAATAGAGAAACAGACCCTCCTGGTTATGTATCAGGCAGCTTCCCCCCTTCCTTCCTTTTTGATGCTGGAACTTCAGTTTTGGTCTGTTTATCCCTCTGTCATAAGAATTAATTAAGGAAGGACAGTCCATTTACTAGGTCTAGGGTAAATCCTTTTTTTGTCCTATCACACTTCTTTAGCAATAATTGGTTTCAAAAATAACGGTTGACCCCTTCCTTGACAATTAAATAGGAAGGGAAGTCTGATGAGACTCCTTCAAAAGACTGAGATGGCATTTCCCGTCTCCTGCTACCTTTTCCTATCACTTCTCCTTATGAGAACTAGAATTCTAGTTGCCATCTGTCAACCATAACATGGAAGCACACATATAAACTGAGTACTGGAAAATGGAAAAGTAAAACCTGGATCTTCAGGACACTGACGACTGGAGAATGGACTAGTTTGTGAGCTTACTACCTCAGGACACTTTGGTTAGATAATATTCTGTCCTTGTTGATGAATCCAATAGAGTCGGAAGCATTGGCAGTTTTGAGCTGAGTGTCCTTGCTGATACAGATATTTAAAGCCATGGACATGAATTTTAAGCTGCATAGGAGAAATTATAAATCTAAAAGAGGAATATATGAAAAGAAAGGAGGGGATTGGAGTGGTATCCAAGACCTGATGTTTAGATAAATATTCATTTCTTGACACAAAGTATCATAAGAGCAAGACAGCTGGAAAAGTAGGCTGTGAGAGATTCGAGAACTTATCTTTCAGAATTCAAACAGCCTCCTGTTTATATCAGGGTCCATGGTCTCTTGACACTGGAGGACAAGACTGCAAATGGAGATTAGTCATTGTTGTTGTTGTTGTTGTTTGTTGTTTAGTTGCTAAGTTCTGTTCTTTGCCACTTCATGGACTGTAGCCCACCAGGCTCCTCCATCCGTGGGATTTTCCAAGTAAGAATACTGGAGTGGGTTGCCATTTCCTTCTCCGGGGGTCTTCTCAACCCAAGAATCAAACCCGGGTCTCTTGCATTGGTGGGTGGATTCATTACTGCTGAGCCACCAGGGAATTTCATTATAAAAGTTAAAGAAAAAAAGCTAGAATTTTGTGTGAGCTATCTGTAGATGATGAGCTACAAGACATTGGTAGAATTGGGGAAGGTGTGGGGATGAATACATGGGGTTGAAGTGTCCGAATTCTGATTCAACAGAGGTGGTAGCTGAAAGTGATAGTGATAGCTAGCTGTATGTTTGAATGGTTTGAGGAATAAGATTGGGAGTGGGGGGATGTTCTTGAGAGTGTGAGAACACTGAACTAAAAGTCTCAGGGGGCTTGCAAAGGAAATATTCACACTCCTTCTTAGCATTGAAAAATTGAGGGAGTACGGGCTTCCCAGTATTCTCTCAGGTTAACCAGACTTTATTGAAGACAAGAGAATATGAAGAATGTGAAAGAGACTAAAGATAAAAGGTGGATGAATCTATTAAAAACAAAATATAGGGAATTTTCATTTCCATACAGTGATGTGCATCATTTATATTTTAGAGGTGATTTTTATCTGCATGTGAAATATGACTTGTGCTGCTCAAAATGTTGGCCACAAATAACTGCCCACAGTGAATCTACTTCTTTATTCTAAGGTGCTGAGAGATTATGGAAAGGTAGTTATTCTCATTCATTAAAAGATTAGCTCATACTTGAACCCCAACTCCATTTGCCAATTTGAACCAAAAGTTGAAGCCTCAATTAATGTTTTTGAAAGGAGAATACTATTAACAATCTTTTAGATTTAATTTTTCTCTATATTTTCACCATTTAGTGATGACCTTGCTCTGATTCATCCTAGTCCCCTGGGATACAAAACCAGTGTTGACTTGTTGAATTTTAGTTGTGTGTGGTCTAGTTCTCTAGATTTGCCAAGATCTGTCAACACTTATTAGAAATAAATTTCAGCACTTTATTCAGACTTACTGTTTTATTACTAGGTTTACTATCTTGGATGACAATACTTGTCTTTTCATATCTTAGTATTTGTCTCAGCCCATATTGGGTTAGTGAAAAGAGTCCATTCATAATTCTTTTCCGATAAGTGGTAGAAACATTTACCTGGTTTCCTGAATATTATAGCTAGTTGTAGCATTATTAAAATTTCATAATGGGAAATCTTGTCTAATTCTTTCTATACTACATTTATAAAATGGTGAAATTATAGAGTAATTTAGATATATCTTTTTCTAATTCCTCAATTAATTTTTAATGTCTTATATATTTAGGGTTTTGTTTTAGCTGTGTTGGTTTTGCCAAATTGAATAAGAAGCCCTCATATTTTGTAATCATAGAATCAAACACTAAAACTTCAATTACTTGTTTCTTTTTTTTAACAAAACAATAACACATCAAGAAATGGTAAACAATTAGATAATGTGAAATTATTTCAAATTATAACAGTAATAGGACTGTGTTCAGAAGAAGTAAGCAATATAATTGAACTCAGAGTGGGGAGTTGAATTTGAATATCAGAGATCTAATTACTTTATTTGCAACACTGGATGTTCTAGGTCCTACAGGTAACCTTTTGCATTCTGTCTTTTCAACTTGTTCCGAAATTAATGTACATGAATATTAGTACATAAAAATCACACAGAAGTGATAGTTTGTATTAAATCAGACTTAAAGTAATGTGAAGCAGCAGGCAAAGGAAACCCCATCAAAGTGAAAGCAGTTATGGTTATTATGGACTTTGGATGAGCTAATTTTCTTTAATTAATCAGTAACATCTTGTTTCCAAAAATCAGTGTGGGATTGTTAAAAAATTTCTGATTTACTTCAATTAAATAAAGGTTTGGATTTAACTATTTTAAATATTACTCTTTCCATAATCCATCTCAAAGAATCATTGAAGTACTTGCTGTATTCATTTCAATTAATATAGTTAATTTTAAGTACTAAACATATAAAGACAATAACATTATGAATTGTCATATTACAGCAAGCTTGAAATATCAGCCTGTGCATACAGGATTACTAATTAGTTTTTTAATAAGTTGCTTAAGGAAACAACTAAATCAGCATGTTTAATAATTTAGGCCAGTGATTCTCAAAGTCTGGTTTTTTAGCCAGCAGATTTCTGTATCACCTGGGAGTTTGTTAGAAATCAAATTCTCAGGCCCTACAGTGAAGTAACTGGATTGAACACCCTGAGCATGTGTGTCAATGATCTGTGTTTAATAGATGCTTAGGTGATTCTGATGAGCTAGTTTGAGGGCCACTAGTTTAGGAGTTTCAGCTCTGGAGTTACACAAACCAAAGCCCAGATTCCACCTTTTTCACTCAATAACTGTATAACATTGGGTGAGTTGCTTAACTTCTCTGAGAACTCAGATCTCACACTTGTAAAGTGGTAAAATGATAATACCTGCATCATGGAGATGCCAGGAGAATTAGACCAAAAGCTCATATTAAATATGTAGCATCATCCTGAAACATACTAAGTATTCAATTTATGATGGTTTTAAGAATGCTACCACCACTACCACTGCTCATACTAAAGCTAGTTACATAATATGTGACCAGAATAATTTCACTTTCCTAAGTACTTGCATATCAAACTTATGTGACAGAAACTCCTATTAACTTTTCTTTTCAAAAAAGGAAAAGGAAAGCAGAGAAAAGCAATGAGTAGTAGGCCATAGAGCCAGTTTCAAATCTGGAAATCTGACCTTAGGACTTGAGTTCTTACCTATTTCTCTTTACTGATTTTGTGTTTTTCAAAATAAACACAGTTTATTTTCATGTGCATACGTGCTAAGTCGCTTCAGTTGTGTTCAACTCTTTATGACCCTATGGACTGCAGCTCACCAGGCGCCTCTGTCTATGGGATTTTCCAGGCAAGAATAGTGGTGTGGGTTGCCATGCCCTCCTCCAGGAGATCTTCCCCATCCAGGGATCAAACCTGCATCTCTTATGTCTCCTGTATTGGGAGGCGGTTTTTTTTACCACTAGCTCTTGTTGAATTAAGAGTCTGACAGTTGAGAACTAGCAATTTTCATTGGCAATTTAAAAAAGTACTGATTCTGATTTACTGTTGAAAACCAAACAGCCCTCTTTGTGAACTCTGATGAACTAGGAAAAAAGGGAAATAATATATCCATTATTTGAAGAGGGCATTTATATACTTATTAGGATTTGCACAACGAAGCTAAATGGATGCAAGTACACAGAGAATAGTCATGTACATTGCTACAGTGAAAATGTAAGGTGGACAGATGTGGAAGTCACTGGGTATAAGAAATTATTGGAATGGTTGGAATCAGTTAACTTCAAGCAATATTGTAAAAGGGAAGGTACTCATTAGAGAGAAAGAATTTCCTTATTCATCTTCAAATAAGAAGTAATTGCATCATAAGCAGAATTTGTAAGATTTGTCTAATTGACGAGCACACAAGACAGGTCTGTCTGAGAAGTAAAAGACGGTGAAGACAGTTAAGATGTTAGCAACGGACAGTTCTGTGTATTGAGGGGAGTGAAATAGGAAAAGCATAAATGATAATTGATTGGGAAAGATGATAGGTCAGTGAGAGCTTGGAGTCTCACCAGGAGAACATGTCCACTTTGAAAATGGTTGAGGTCTCCACGTTGTACTGTTCTCAGATTGAAAGGAAATACATACAGAAATTAAAGAAGATAACTTAAAAGAGTTTGTTAATTAATAGATTAAAACAGTGAGAAATATAAAGGTGACTAATTGTGATGTTTTTATAGTAGTGTTAGTCACTCAGTCATGTCTGACCCTTTGCAATTTCTTGGACTGTAGCCTTCCAGGCTCCTCTGTCCATGGAATTTTCCAGGCAAGAATGCTGGAGTGGGTAGCCACTCCCTTCTTCAGGGGATCTTCCCGACCCAGGAATTGAACCATGGTCTCCTGCATTTCTGGCAGATTCTTTACCAGCTGAGCTACCAGTAATTGGGCTTCCCTGGTGGCTCTCAGTAGAGAACCTACCTGCAATGTGGGGGACCTGGGTTCAATACCTGGTTTGGGAAGATCCCCTGAAGGAAGGCATGACAACCCACTCCAGTACTCTTGCCTGGAGAATCCCCATGGACAGAGGAGCCTGGTAGACTGCAGTCCATGGGGGCACAAAGAGTTGGGCATGACTGAGCAACTAATGTTTCCTTAGAAATGATGTATGTTTCCATACAGCTCAACATTCTGAACTGGAATTTTGAATTGATGCCTGACTGAACTCAATGCCAGTGCTCCTAACTTGTACCTGTGTTTGTACTGGTTCCTTGTGTGTTTTGATCCTAAAACTAATTGTGACTCATCTTGTATTTTAGAGTGTAACAGCAATGACATTTAGACTTTACATGAGTAATCTCATTTAGTTATAACAATGAATAATCACTATCATTATCCCCATTCTACAGATGAGATAATTGAGGTATTGAATAGTAAATGTGTAGTTTGACCCTGAATTCACTCTCAACCTCAGCTAACCTAAGTTGCACACTCTTATCTTTGTATGACTAACTATAAATGTTTTGGTTACAATTGTTATACACTGATAATGCTTACATATGTTAGCATATTTAAGAAAGTATAAAACTATTATTTAAAATGTCTTATCTTCTGATTTACTAGGCACTATTCCCTAACAATCACTCTTGCTTTAGATGCTCAAAAGCCTTAGTTAGTTCAAGTGAAAGTTGCTCAGTCCTGTCTGACTCAGCAATCCCATGGACTGTAGCCTTCCAGGCTCTTCTATCCGTGAGATTTTCCAGGCAAGAATACTGGAGTGGGCTGCCATTTTCATAGAGCTATAATAATGTTTTAGATTTCTCAAGTTGCACTATATTTAAACAATGAGGGACAATGTTTCATTCATAACAACTCTCTGTTCCTTGTACTGTGAAGTATAATTTAGCATGATTTAATCTAGGCCCAGATATCCTGGTTCACCAAAAGAGAGTTAATTTAGTATAGTCTAAGGAGTGCAGTCTTTGGAGGTGTGATTTATACTGGTGTTTCAGTTATTAACTAGTTGCATGACCTAAGGCGAGGCATTTTATTTCTATAAATCTGCTTCTTTCTCTGTAAAGTTATGAATTTATGTCTTCTACTACTATTATTGTAGTAAGTCTGAATTTTTCCTGCAGTTAGAATATCACAAAGGCAGTAGAACGTAAGAGTAAAATAGACATAATTTAATCTTGGAATAGCTTCCTAGGTGTCTCAGTGGTAAAGAATCCACCTGCCAATGCAGGAGACATTGGTTTGACCCCTGGGTCAGGAAGATCCCCTGGAGAAGGAAATGGCAACCCACTCCAGAATTCTTTCCTTGGAAACCCGTGGACAGAGGAGCCTGACAGGCTACAGTCAAATGGTGTTGCGAAAGAGTCAGACATGATTTAGCAACTGAAATACAAGAAGAATCTTGGAATAAGGTAACATTTTAGAATCTTAAATTTCCTGGAATTGCTATTATGGGGGGGTTTCCCAGGTGGTGGTAGTGATAAAGAACCCACCTGCCAATGTAGGAGACTTAAGAGTTGCAGGTTCGATCCCTGGGTCGGGAAGATTCCCCTGGAGGAGGGCATGGCAATCCACTCCAGTTATCTTGCCTGGAGAATTCCATGTACAGAGGAGCCTGGCGGGCTACAGTCCATGGTCTCACAAAGAGTCGGACATTACTGAAGTGACTTAGCAAGCACGCACTATTATGGAACTAATTGTGTGGTATGTGTTTAGAGCTGCCATTAATAGTGAAGTACCATTAAGAGAAAATAGAATTAATTGTATGTGTAGATGGAATCCTGGGTGTGTAAGAAATGTTGAGTTACTTTTGTTTGTTTTAGTAATGGCTATTTTTCTTCAGATTTTCCTTGTAACAGATAACATTTATTTTTAAAAATTATTTATTTTTAATTGAAGGAAAAACAAACAACCCAGTCAAAAACTGGGCAAAAGACATAAACAGACGTTTCTCCAAAGGAGACATGCTCTGAGTGTGTTAGTCACTAAACTCTTGTCTGACTCTTTGTAACCCCATGGACTGTGGCCCAGATGGCCAATAAACACATGAAAAGATGCTCAGCATAACTCATTATTAGAGAAATGCAAGTCAATACTACAATGAGAAATCACCCTATACTGATCAGAATGGCCACCATCAAAAAACCTACAAAAATGGAGAAGGAAATGGCAGCCCACTCCAGTATTCTTGCCTGGAAAGGTCCATGGACAGAGGAGCCTGGTGGGCTGCAGTCCATGGGGTTACATGACTGAGCACGTGTGGATGAGGGTGGAGGGAGATGGGGTGGAGGGAGATGGGTTGGTAGCAATAAACTGGTAGAACTAAAAAACCTACAAACAGTAAATGCTAGAGAGGGTGTGGAGAAAAGAGAACCCTTTTGCACTGTTGGAGGGAATGTAAATTGGTAGAAACAATCACTTTTAAAATTTATTATTTATACATATGTTTATTCAAGGATCTTTTTTTTACTATTTTCAGAGTGCCTACATGAATGTCTGACACATAGTAGGCAATCAATCAATATTTATTGAAAAACTGAATGATGTCGCAGACATATATTAAGCCACTATTGTATCCTTAGCTCAATGCTATATTATGGGAAAATATAAAGATAAAACAGTCAATTTTAGTATTTGAGGATGGCAATATTCAATGGGAACAAAGAAATATGTATGATAATAATTGTAATATAATGTAATAAATACTCTGGTAGTCATTTAATTAATGCAATCTAGAGGAATCCTGGAATGTTTGAGAAAAGAGCTCTGTTTAATTGTCTTTTGCAAGTTTAATGGAGGTGTACTAGATAGCAACGGAGAAAATGAATGACCCTTGTAGAGTGAGTATTGCAAATGTGAACAGAGAGGAGGTATGTTTGGATAATGGAGCAAATATTGAAGCATAGGATATGGGGATGGAAGTGTTTATAGGTCACCTAGTTAAAATTTCAACTTGAAGTTAAACAAGGCAACTTGGAATCAATAGGGTTTTTTTTTTTTTTTTTACATGTGGCCTGTGGGATCCTAGTTCCTTGACCAGGGGTTGAACCTTCACCCCCCTGCATTGGAAGCATGGAGTCTTAACCACTGGACCACCAGGGAAGTCCAATAGAGATTTTAAAGCAAGGGAGTGACAAGGACACCATCTATTGGACACTAGATGTTATTTAGAGTGGAATACCCTAGTGGCTCAGATGGTAAAGAATCCACCTGCAATACAGGAGACCCAGGCTCATCCCTGGGTTGGGAAGATCGCTTAGAGAAGGTAATGTATTCCACTCCAGTATTCTTGCTGGAGAATTCCATGGACAGAGGAGCCTGGTGGGCTACGATTCACAGGACCACAAAGAGTAGGACACGACTGAGTGACTAACACTTTCACAATGGAATAATTGCTTTGGCTGACAAGATTGGAGACTGTGTGAAAGAAGACCCATTTGCACAGTGCACCAAGAGATGACAAGCTACAGAATTTTCAAAGTAGGGTTTTAGAATTTTAAGTTTTTATATGCCTGTTTAGTAACAAATATTTGCAGTTACAACTACAGGTTAAGCTTCAAAATCACTGCGGATGGTGATTGCAGCCATGAAATTAAAAGACGCTTACTCCTTGGAAGAAAAGTTATGACCAACCTAGATAGCATATTCAAAAGCAGAGACATTACTTTGGTGACTAAGGTCTGTCTAGTCAAGGCTATGGTTTTTCCAGTGGTCATGTATGGATGTGAGAGTTGGACTGTGAAGAAGGCTGAGCACCGAAGAATTGATGCTTTTGAACTGTGGTGCTGAAGAAGACTCTTGAGAGTCCCTTGGACTGCAAGGAGATCCAACCAGTCCATTCTGAAGGAGATCAGCCCTGGGATTTCTTTGGAAGGAATGAT
>SJYT01047493.1:220690-249648 GCA_006410635.1 Cephalophus harveyi
GACTCTTGAGAGTCCCTTGGACTGCAAGGAGATCCAACCAGTCCATTCTGAAGGAGATCAACCCTGGGATTTCTTTGGAAGGAATGATGCTAAAGCTGAAACTCCAGTACTTTGGCCACCTCATGCGAAGAGTTGACTCTGGAAAAGACTCTGATGCTGGGAGGGATTGGGGGCAGGAGGAGAAGGGGACGACTGAGGATGAGATGGCTGGATGGCATCACTGACTTGATGGGATGTGAGTCTGAGTAAACTCCAGAAATTGGTGATGGACAGGGAGGCCTGGTATGCTGTGCTTCATAGGGTTGCAAAGAGTCAGACATGACTGAGCAACTGAACTGAACTGAACCCTCAAGTAACTAAGCAAGCAAGTAAGTAAAGATCTCAAAATTGTAAAGAGGCAGGATTATTTAAGGGAGATTTTTTTTTCCCCAAAATAAGATAACTCTTTTTTTACTTTTCATGATTAATTCAAATACTTTTCTGTGTTAATAATGTTAAAATGATAGAATATGTTTAACATTTTTATATTTGACCTTTGTAATTTGTCTTTAATTTTTTGTATTTGAAATCCATTCAAGATTTAGTTTGTTCTTTAAAAATTGTGTACATGGTCTGCATCCTTAAGATAACTCTTTTTTTACTTTTCATGATTAATTCAAATACTTTTCTGTGTTAATAATGTTAAAATGATAGAATATGTTTAACATTTTTATATTTGACCTTTGTAATTTGTCTTTAATTTTTTGTATTTGAAATCCATTCAAGATTTAGTTTGTTCTTTAAAAATTGTGTACATGGTCTGCATCCTTAAAATACTAGCTATCATATGTATTTCTGTATTATGCAGAATGGATGCCAAAATAGTGTCTGTCTTTGTGTGGTATTATTGCAGTCCCTTTCTTTGACTTTGATGAGCAGTCACTTAACCTTGTTGGATCTGTTTTAGCACAGACGCGACAGGGAAAATCACCTCAACTGGACTGTTCTAACACTGGGACACTATTCAAGTAGCCAGGATTGTTTGTGTCTGATTGTGTCTAAAGGATGAGGGTGCACCATATGGGCTCAGTGAGTATTACAACTTAACAGAACCTGGCTGCATTTCAGCTGCTTGCCTATCTTTGTGGAAACTTGGGACCTCCCTCTGGCTCTCTTAGAGAAGTGAAAAGCCAGTGGAGCCTCTCGGGTACTTGGAGATTACATGTAGGCAGGGCCTAACCCACTCCCTGGGCATCTACGCTTCTGGGGAGACTATGCTAATAGGCTATTTGAGGATTGAAAAAGAGTACAGGCCTTAACACATGTCCTCATCACGTATTGCAGGTGCTTTTCCACCACGTGTATGGTCGAAAGATGGGCTGGTAGTTCTTTATCTGCTTTAAAGAATCTTGCATTTTCAATTTTGTGACGCATTCATGCTTTCCTGTCCAGTACAATAGCCAACAGCCAAATGTGTCTGTTAGCATTAAAATATGGGAAGTGGAGTGAGAAATTAAAATTTTAATTTAAGTAGTGTGGCTGGTGGGGCTTCCCAGGTAGCTCAAGGGTGAAAAACTGCTTGGCAAGCAGGAGCCTCGGGTCCAGTGCCTGGGTTGGGAAGATCCCCTGAAGATGGAAATGGTAGCCCACTGCAGTATTCTTGCCTGTAAAATACCATGGACAGAGGAGTCTGCTGGGCTATAGTCCGTGGGGTCGCACAGTCAGACATAGTGACAAAATACGTGGCTAGTGACTGCCTTAGTGGATGGCACAGATAGAGATCATTTGCATCATCTCAGGAAGTTCAGTTTTACAGGCTGTTCTGAGGATTTTCAAGCTTAATTGATCCCAGCCCCTCGGAACTCAGTTTTCATCTTAACTTAAAATCTGATTTAGTATTATTTACTAGATGGCTGAATGGAAGCAAAACTGCCAAAGACGGTTAATTTTATAAATCTGGGAAAATGGATCTTGTGTGGTTGTATGAGACACCCTTGCCCCCTGGCTTCCCCACCCGTGATCGCCAGTGGCACAGGCCCGCCCGTGCTGAGCTGCAGTCGTACCTGGGGCAGGATCTCCTGGGCCAGTGCTCGTGCCCGGTGGTAGGCAGCATTGCCCTCCTCATTCTGGGCCACAGCATGGTTCACCAGCCCCAAAGCCTGGGCCTGCGCCCCACTCAGTCGTCGGCCTGTGAAGATGAGCTCCTTCGCCAGGGCCACCCCCAGGCATCGAGGCAGCCTCTGAGTCCCTCCTGCCAGGGCGGAGCAGGGATGGTGACTCCTCATGGAATGTGGGGGCCCAGAGGAGGCCCTGGCTGGGAGTCAGCCAAGACCTCTCAGACGACAAGATTGGGTTAGGCTGGCGGGGAGAGCCCAGGACGTAGGGCAAAAGAGGGAAGTAGGGAATTGTGCTGGATAGAGGGAACAGGGAGAGGATGGATGGTGTGTGTTGAGATTACCTGCTCCTGGGAGGAGCCCTCGGGTGGTCTCGATCAGTCCCATGACAGCCGAAGAAGCTGCTTAGACAAAACAGAGTGAAGCCCCCACCCTGTCTTCCAGCTCCAATCCCTGAGGAGAGGAGACGCTGTCTGCGGGCTCTGCTCACCCCTCCAGCTGCTCACTTCCCTCATGGTGCGGCCACAGCCAGGCTCCTCCAGTCGCTGCCTTTGGAAGAGCCCTAGCCGGAAGTCAGGAGTCCCAGCACTCACCCTACCGCCACAACTCACTGAGCAACTCTCTTAGCCTTTCCGAGCCTCGTGGACGGAGAAAAAAAGTGATAACCTCTCTTTTACCTGCTTTATAGAGCTGTTTAGGATCAAGTGAGGTCATGGTGCTTGGAAGAAGGAAGGGTTCCTGGATGGTGCCCGGTACCTATTTGTAAGTTAATGGATTCTCTGTCTCATGCATCCTTAGCTCAGGTGTAGCCTAGAGGGTCAGTAACTCCTGCTTCCCCCAGTTTTCCTCCCAGCTTTTTGTCAGCCTGAAATTTTCCTGTATTCTGATCCACATCCTCCTTTCGCAGTTGTACTTCATATGAGAGGCCCTCCTTGAATGTCCCACCCCACAGGCTTCCTCTGAATTCCCTCAACATGCTCCCTGTGAACCATGCAGTATGGGAGGGAAGGGTTTACATTCACCTCCTATCCACCAACCCCTTCAAGTTAGCTTTCCTAAACCTAGGCCGGTGAGGTCCAGAGTTGGTGCTATGACCTGACCTGGTATTTGATGGCTTCTCTTTGTTATGCATCATATGGATATAAAGTCCCTCTATGCCTGGGGCTACATGTTAAAAAAAAGATGAACAGTACTTGCTTGGTGGCAGGAGAAAGTGTGGCACCATTATGACACTCATATCTTCTCTGATTGCTCTAAAAAGGGCACACCTAACCACCAAGTCAGCAAGGTTAAAAAGTAATCAATTATCTTCATCCTCCCTGCCCTCCACATTTCGAAGTTCAATTTCTCTGAGCTACTAATGCAAACCTGTGGGTTCTGATAGAGCTACTGTAGGGCACTGTTCCTGCCCAGTCATGCTTGCGATTACCTGGGCATGTAACAGACTGTCCTCATGGCTCACCTTTGGTCACAATATGATCGATAAAGCTGGCTTGGACAGAACTGGAAGACTGAAGAGATACCTTTGTCCCCGACCTTCACTCTATGTTCTTTCTAGTTGTGTCAGCAGCTGCCCTGGGGTTGGTACAAACAGTCCTGAGCTGAGGGCAGCTGACTCTGAGAAGGGGCGAGTCCTGTAGCAGTCAGGGGCTGGGCGGTGGGTGGGGAACCACTGCTGCCTGAATTCCTTGGCTCCCACTTTGCCTTTAGTTCTGGGGTTTGTTGGAAAGCCGAGAGCAGTGGCTGACTGCAGAATCCCCAGAATCAGCTTGTTTCATTCACTCTTCCCTCCCACCCTTCCACACCTCTCCCTGTACCCAGTACCTGCCACTCGGAGGTCACAGGCCAGGGCAAGTTCCAGGCCTCCACCCAAGGCAAAGCCATCCATAGCTGCAATGGTGGGTGCAGGGAACGCTGCTGTGGAGACAAAGGAGGGCTCAGCACTGCGAGGCCCTGGTAGGACCAGGACAGTGTCTCAGGGCAGGAGACGGTCTAGCTGGTTGTGACAGACGGCGTCATTGGTCCCCAGTTTGGGGAGCTTACCTGGTACCTCAGCCAGGTTATCTTAGCAGTCAGTTTTCCCACTGGGGAAAGTTGTGGGATCCGCTGGGGAATAGGAGTGGGGAGATGGATGGGCAGGGTGATGCCTGGTCAGGCCCACCCTCCTGTGGGCCTCCCCGGGACCCGCCTTTTTGCTTTCCCTTCTCATTCTGTGTGTTAGGAACAGAATTGAATCTGACATGGTGAAGGCAGACGGGCAAACAGGTGATGACGACCCAGGGTGATCAGTGATCTGAGAAAGGATGCTTGGATGATGGGCCAGGGATGGTTTCCTGGAGGAGGAGGCACTGGTGGTCTTAAAGAATGCATAAACAGTTCAGATGGCCTAGGAGGGATATTCCAGAAAAAGGAACAAGCATTTGTCAAAGCAAGTATGCTTGCTGAAAGTTGACTCTGGAATGGCCAGGCTTGTACCCTGAGGGCACAGGGGCTGGGGGTCAGAACTAGCAGAGCACTAATGCTGGAGAGCCAGTGCCCTTTGGACCCTCGTGACACCCTCCTCCTTGTAGAATTCCTTGTCCCTGCCCCCTCTCCCTGGGAGAATCATCTCCACAGAGCTCACAACAGAAACCATTCTGTCTTTAGAGTATGGTAGATTGGGTGAGCTGGATCAGCAGGACCCCTGAATGCCCTCCTCCTCCCCACTCCAGAACCCTCACCAATCTCAGTCATCAGGCCTCGGAGCCGCTGGACGAAGAGCCCCACTTCTGCCTCACTCATCTGCTCCCGCTCCTTCAGGTCTGCACCTGCAGATGCAAGGGTGACAGCCCTTGGGAAATGACCTGGCACTGAATCCCAGGCTGTCAAAGGATCCAGCAATGGAAACCTGAAGAGAAGTAGCCAGAGAGGAAAGAGAAACACCCGGAAAACTCGGTCAGGGAAGCCAGGGAGGGAGGAGGAGTTCAAAAAAGAATAGGTGCAAAACCAAAAAGATAAATTGGATTTCATCACAATTAAAAACTAATGCAGCAGAAGAGATTATCAAGAGAGCAAAGACAACCCATGAATGGAAGGAAATAACTTGTGAATCATACATCTGGTAAGGAACTGATATCTAGGATACATAAAGATTTCCTACAACTAGGACTTCCCTGGTGGTCCACTGGTTTAAGACTCCATGCTTCCACAGCAGGGGGCACAGTTTGATCCCTGTTTCGGGAACTAAGATCATGCAAGTTGTGCAGAGTGGCCAAAAGCAAACAAAGGACTTAAGTAGACATTTCTCCAAGGAAAATAAGCCAGTGGGATTTCCCAGCTAGTCCAGTGGCTAAGATTGGGCTTCTAATGCAGGTGGCCTAAGTTCAATCCCTAGTTGGGGAACTAGACCTCTCATGCCGGAACTAAGAGGTGGCATGTCACAATGAAGACTGAAGATCCTGTGTCCCTCAACTAAGACCCAATGCAGCCAAATAAATATTTTAAAAAAGAAGATAAGGCAGTAAGCACTGGTAAGTGTTTTCAACATAATTGGGGAAATGCAAATAAAAACCACAATAGGATACTGCTTCTTACCCATATAGACGGTGATTATAAACAACAAACAAAAAAGTGTTGACACTGGAGTGGAGAACTCTGATGTACTGCTGGTAGGAATGTCAAATGATACAGCTGCTGTGAAAAATATTTTGGTGCTTCCTCCAAAAGTTCAGAGTAGGATTACTATGTGGTCCAGCCACTGTACTCCTAAGTATATACCCCAAAGAATTGAAATCAAGGACTCAAAACAGATACGTGCACACCAATGTTCATAGCAGTATTAATCACAACAGCCTAAATGTGGGAACCACCGAAGTCAATCAAGAGATGGATAAAAATGGAATATATATGTGAAAAGGAATATTATTCACTTTTAAAAAGGATAGAAATTCTGCGATAGGCCACAACATGGATGAACACGAAGTACATGATGCTAAGTGAAATAAGCTAGCTATGAAAGGACAAATGTGTGATTCTACTTGTATTAAATACTTAGAGTAAGCAAATTCATAAAGATAGAAAGTAGAATGGAGGTTACTGGGTGTTAGGGAAATGCAGAGGAATTGCTTAATGAGTAGATAGCTTATTGAGATGAAAGTTTTCTGGAAATGAATAGTGGTGATTGTTGAATAACCTTGTGAGTGCACTTAATGTCAGTGAATTTTACACTTAAAAGTTATTAAAATGTAAATTTTATGATTAAATGTAAATTTTGTATAATGTATATATTTGTGACAACTCTCAAAACATTAAATAGTAATAAAATAAAAAATTATTTTTTCCTGTTTTATTGAGAAATAATTGGCATACATCAGGTATAATTATTTTTTAAAAGAAGGGCTTGGTGGAAGATGGGGCGTGAGTGCAGGGGACAGTGGCATGGGGGTGGGCAGGGTCCTTGGTGAGAGAAGTGCCAGTGGAGGGTCACTGAAGGCCAGATAGCCGGAGCCTGAGGCAGTAGTAAGAGGTGAACATACTGTCTGCAAGTCCTAGATTATGGGAAAGTCAGTTGGGAGAGCCCTTGGGAGTCTGATTAGTCCTAGCCCCTCAGTGACAGATCAGGAAACTGAGTTCCAGAGAGACAGGGACTAGCCCAGAATTCCAGAGCAAATTAGGGGCAGATTCAGACCTCCTGCACGCTGCCGCCTAGTTTCCTGTCCTTCGCTGGAGGGGTGAGGAGCAGGGCTAACAGTCATGAAGTGACTGATGGAAGACGTCAGGCCACGGGGGGAGCCGAGGGAAGGGGCCGGAGCAGGAGGAGGGCCTCGATCAGGGCAGCGGGGTCAGGCAGAAGGGTCCGCATACTTCCCTTGCCGCCTCCCTCCCCAGCTGCTCACCGGGATCCTGACAGTTGAGACCTGGGGACTGAGCCACAAGCCCTTGAAACTGCCTAAGAATCACTTGCTTCCCAGCCTCGCCCTCTGCAGCCTCTTCCCGTCTCGCCAGTGCCCCCTCCACAGCCACCCCAGAGTCGGTTCTTAGCTCAACGCTCACTCGCTTGCTTCTTGTGGGCCTGGGATGCGACATTTCTCATCTCAGAAAGGAAGTCCATGGTGCTTGCCCTGTTGTGAGAACCAAATGGTGCAGAGACATGGAAGAGCTTCGTTGACAGGGACTGAAATCTTGTAGGTGGGCAAAGGGGCAGTAAGTCAGTCCTATCTTGGCCACAGACCTGGTGAGTGTCGTTGGACTCCGTTTTCTCATTTCCTCAATGAAGGGTCAGAACAGAAAGAACAAGGATTTGGGGGTCAGAGAGGTCATGCTCTAACTGAATTCTCACTAGCTGTGTTGCTCTAAGCAAGGAATTTCACCTCTGAGTTCACATCTTTAAATGCGAATGAGCCCTGTGCTATGTGCTACGTCGCTTCAGTCATGTCTGACTCTTGGCAACCTCATGGACTGTAGCTCACCAGGCTCCTCTGTCCATGGGGAGTCTCCAGGCAAGAATACCGGAGTGGGTTGCCATTTCCTCCTACAGGGAATCTTCCCATCCCAGGGATCAGATCAGTGTCTCCTGTGTCCACAAGCAGGTTCTTTACCACTAGTGCCACCTGGGAAGACCGAGTCCTGTGCTAAAACCACCTAAATATCCCCTAAATGCAGGCTGGTGGGAGCCCTGCTGAGCCCTGGGTTGGGGGCAAGGAAGGAAACCCACCTGCACAGAACACACCCTTCACTCCACTCCTGAAGATCAGGACACGCACTTGCTGGTCCTCCCGAAGCTGGGCCAGAGCTTCCAGCAGCTGCAGAGGAGACCCGATCAGATGCCTCCCAGCTCAGCCCCAGCCCACCCTGTGCCCGCCCTTACTCACCTGACTGACGAAGACGTTCCCCAGGGCATTGCGGGCACTCGGTCTGTTCATCAGAATCTCAGCAATTCCTGAAGGGGACAGGGTACCGTCAGGTGAGCCAGCTGCCCTGCTCACTCCTGGGCTGGGGCCTGGGATCTGGGCAGCCTCTACCCTTGATGAGCAGTGTGACCTGGGGCAAGCCACACACACTCAGGCCTCAGTTTTTCCAACCATAAAATCGGGAGAATAACCCTTGCCCTTTCTGCCTCACAGAAGTGGAAGGGCTTGAGGACCTCGGAGCACCATGGGGAGAGGGACGAGAATGACTGCCCCAGTGGTTCCTGCCTGCTTCTGCCATTGTGAGACACACACACACACACCTACACACCCCTTCAATTTCATGTGTCTCTCTCCATGTGATTCTTTTTTCTACAGAGGGACTTATTCCTCTCAAGCTGAATGAGTTATAACACCACCACCCAGAAATCTCGTGTGCCCTGACTCATTCACTGCTCCCACCTCCCCCCAAAAGTAACAACTCTCCTGACTTTTTATGGTGATCACTTCCTTGCATTTCTTTACAATTTTATCACACAGATGGTCATCTCTAGACCATATAGTTTAGACTTGCTAATTAATTTAAAAAAGAAAACTCTTAAAAGCTTGTTAAAATCCTTAGGTTCCGCCTCTAGCCCTGTCTTTTGCTCAAAGATATTTATTAAAGAAAGAACCTGGGGCGGGACTTCCCTGGTGGTCTAGTGGCTAAGACTCCCTTAATGCAGGAAGCCTGGGTTCAATCCCTGGTCAAGGAACTAGATCACACACGCTGCAACTAAGAGTCCAAATACTGCAACTGAGACTGGCACAGCCAAAAATAAAAATAAAAAAGAACCTGGGGCATTGACCTGTAAGGTTTCCTGCAGCATGGAATTTACTGATTGCACACTCAGGGGGCAAGTGAGCAGATGCCTCTGTGATAAGAATTTAACAACTAATCCCGAGGCTTGAGCCCATTCACATTCTGTCCTCTTTGGCAAGAGAATATCCTTTGCCCTACTCGTGATATTCTTTCATGAGCACCAGTGAAACTTCTTGAAAGGCTTTTCCGTATTCAGTTAGTAATTTTCTTGCCTTCCATTCTCTTAAGTCTTCTCCAGTCTAGCTCCCACCCCATCACTCGGCAGAAACCGTTCTCACCTAAGTGAGACCAGTGTAACCAGTGTAATCACATCCCTAACCGAGGGACATATTTCCATCCTGCTCCCAGGCTCAGCAACAATTAACTCTCCTGACCAAACACCTGCTCCTCCTTGAACATTTTCTGCTGTGGCCTTTTTTTTTTTTTTAGTACACAGTTTTTTTTCAGAACAATTTTAGGTTCACTGCAAAATAGAGTAGAAAGTGCTTCCCTGATGACTCAGAGGGTAAAGAATATGCTTGCAGTGCAGAAGACCCGGGTTCAATCCCTGGGTTTGGAAGATCCCCTGAAGAAGGAAGTGGCAACCCACTCCAGTATTCTTGCCTGGAGAATTCCACGGACAGAGGAGCCTGGCAGGCTACAGTCTGTGGGATTGAAAGGAGTCAGACATAACTAAGAAAGTGCGGAAGTTCCCGTAAATCCTTTACCCAATGCACATGCAGAGCCTCCCACCAGAGTGAGACATTGGTTACCAAAGATTAACTTCCATACATATGTCATTATCACCCAGCTTTCATGTTTACATTAGGGTTCACTCTCGGTGTTGCATATGCTATGGGTTTTGACAAACGTATAACAACATTTACCTGCCTGTGGCTTCACATTTTCCTGGCCTTCCTATCTCTCAGATGATGCCCTGCACTTTTCTAGGTTTTCTTCTACCCAATTTAAAAATTCTTAATTCATTTATTCAATATATATCTGTAATAAATAAGTCTTGAGTATATAATGTACATCATGGTGACTAGAGTTAACAATATTTGAAAGTTGCTAAAACTGTACATCTTATAAGTTCCCCTCACATAAAAATATGTAAGTGTGTGGTGATGGATCCTAACTACATTTACTGTGGGGATTATTTCATAATATATACAAATACTGAACTGTTACGTTGTACATGTGAAACAAATGAAACAAAGCAAAGGCTAACAGAGTTTTGCCAAGAGAACACAGTGGTCATAACAAACACCCTCTTCCAACAACACAAGAGAAGACTTTACAAATGGACATCAGCAGATGGTCAATACTGAAACCAGATTGATTAATATTCTTTGCAGCCAGATGGAGAAGCTCTATACAGCCAGCAAAAACAAGGCCAGGAGCTGACTGTGGCTCAGATCATGAACTCCTTATTGCCAAATTCAGACTTAAATTGAAGAAAGTAGGGAAAACCACTAGACCATTCAGGTATGACGTAAATCAAATCCCTTACCATTATACAGTGGAAGTGACAATTAGATTCAAAGGATTAGATTTGATAGAGTGCCTGAAGAACTATGGATGGAGATACGTGACATTCTATAGAAGGCAGTGACAAAAGACCATCTCCAAGAAAAACAAATGCAGAAAGGCAAAATGGTTGTCTGATGGGGCCTTACAAATAGCTGAAAAAAGAGAAGCTAAAGGCAAAGGAGAAAAGGAAAGATAGATCTATTTGAATGCAGCAGAGGGCCCTGAGTGTAGCAGAGCGGGTACTAGAGGGTTTGTAGAGCTGGGCCTTTAATGTTTTTTGGCTGCACCTGAGAATTAAACCAAGATAAACCAGATTAACAGGAGAAAAGCATACGAATTTGTTCAAATTTTATGTAACGCACAAGCCCTGTCTCTTATACACATCTAGCATTACAAAGAATAGCAAGGAGAGATAAGAAAGCCTTCCTCAGTGATCAATGCAAAGAAATAGAGGAAAACAATAGAATGGGAAAGACTAGAGATCTCTTCAGGAAAATTAGAGATACCAGGGGAAGATTTCATGCAAAATGGGCACAATAAAGGACAGAAATAGTATGGAACTAACAGAAGCAGAAGATATTAAGAAGTGGCGGCAAGAATACACAGAAGACCATACATAACCACAATGGTGTGATCACCTACCTAGAGCCAGACATCCTGGAATGTGAAGTCAAGTGAGCCTTAGGAAGCATCACTACGAACAAAGCTAGTGGAGGTGATGGAATTCCAGTGGAGCTATTTCAAATCCTGAAAGATGATGCTGTGAAAGTGCTGCACTCAATATGCCAGCACATTTGGAAAACTCAGCAGTGGCCACAGGACTGGAACAGGTCAGTTTTCATTCCAATCCCAAAGAAAGGCAATGCCAAAGAATGTTCAAACTACTGCACAATTGTACTCATCTCACACGCTAGTAAAGTAATGCTCAAAATTCTCCAAGCCAGGCTTCAACAGTACCTGAACCATGAACTACCTGATGTTCAAGCTGGATATAGAAAAGGCAGAGGAACCAGAGAGCAAATTGCCAACATCCACTGGATCATCGAAAAAGCAAGAGAGTTCCAGAAAAACATCTGTTTCTGCTTTATTGACGATGCTAAAGCCTTTGACTGTGGATCACAACAAACTGTGGAAAATTCTTAAAAGTGATAGGAATTCCAGGCCACCTTACCTGCTTCCTGAGAAATGTACGTTCAGGTCAAGAAACAACAGTTAAAACTGGACATGGGACAACAGACTGGTTCTAAATCGGGAAAGGAGTATGTCAAGGCTGTATATTGTCTCCCTGCTTATTTAACTTATATGCAGAGTACATCATGTGAAATGCTGGGCTGGATGAAGCACAAACTGGAATCAAGATTGCCAGGAGAAATATCAATAACCTCGAATACACAGATGACAGCATCCATATGGCAGAAAGCAAAGAAGAACTAAAGAGTCTTTTGATGAAAGTGAAAGAGGAGAGTGCAAAAGGTAGCTTAAAACTCAACATTCAGAAAACGAAGATCATAGCATCTTGGCCCCATCACTTCTTGGCAAATAGATGGGGAAACAATGGAAACAGTGACAGATGTTATTTTCTTGGGCTCCAAAATCACTGCAGGTGGTGACTGCAGCCATGAAATTAAAAGATGCTTGCTCCTTGGAACAAAAGCTATGACCAGCCTAGACAGCATTATTAAAAAGTAGAAACATTACTTTGCCGACAAAGATCCATCTAGTCAAAGCTATGGTTTTTCCAGTAGTCATGTATGGATGTGAGAGTTGGACCATAAAGAAAGCTGAGTGCTGAAGAATTGATGCTTTTGAACTGTGGTGTTGGAGAAGACTCTTGAGAGTCCCTTGGACTGCAAGATCCAACCAGTCAATCCTAAAAGAAATCAGTCCTGAATATTCATGAGAAGGGCTAATGTTGAAGCTGAGCCTGATGTGAAGAGCTAACTCATTGGAAAAGACCCTGATGCTGGGAAAAATTGAAGGTGCGAGGAGAAGAAAAGGGAGGATGAGATGGTTGGATGGCATCACTGACGGGATGGACATGACTTTGAGCAAGCTGCAGGAGTTGGTGATGGACAGTGAAGCCTGGCATGCTGCAGTGCATGGGGTCGCAAAGAGTTGGACATGACTGAGCGACTGAACTGAACTGAACATCTGAAACTAATATGTCAATTGTATTTTGATTAAAAAACCCACTTCTTAACAAAAGATAACCACACAAAAGAAGATATACAAATGACCACTAAGCACATGAAAAGATGTTTGATTTTATTGGTCTCAAATAAATGAGAGTTTTAAAAAAGCCTAGATATGACTGTACACCAAATACAATGACTAAAATTAAGAAGACGAAAAATAAAAACCAAGTGTTGGTTATTAAAAAACCCAACAAACCCTGAATATCTAGCGAACAAGTTTGATGTAATAAATTGTGAGATTTATGAGGATATGAAATAATCCCTGTCTTCAAAGATTTGTTACATTAGTGCTTACAGCCTAATATAAGTAAATGATAATATGAGGTCATAAGTAAAATAAATACATAAAGTACTATAGGATTATAAATGGCAGCTCATAGATGGAAGCATTTGAACAAGGTGGAAATAGGTAAAAAAATTTCATTTTCAGAGTGAGGTATAGTGGGAAAAATACTACATGTAAGAGACTACTCCATTTGAAAAATTATATTTTATCGAATGTGTTAATTTCTATTGTACAGCAAAGTGATTCAGTTATATAAATATATATTCCTTTTCCTATTCTTTTCCATTATGATTTATCACAAGATATTGAATATAGTTCCCCATGTTATACAGTAGGACCGTGTTTATCCATTCTGTATATAATAGTTTGCAGAGTAGTTAAAGTTCTGGAAAGGTCAGTGCAAGTTCTCTTTATTCAGTCATTTGTAGAGTTTTGTATTTAACACACACTGGCCTCTGTACTAAACACTGATGTCAGAGACTAGAGCAGACTCAGTCCCTGTCCTCTTAGATCCTACAGTCTAACAGAGGAGATCGACATTCAGCAAGTAATTACTATTTGTGACCAGTACATGGGGGAAAAAGACAGGAGGTTGGGGGTGTAGAGTGGGCGGAGGGGAGCCCTAGTGTAGGAGATCAGCAGTGACCTCCTGGGGGAAGAAGTGACCTTTCAGCCGAGAGCTGAAGAATGAATAGGAGTTAGCCAGACAAAAGTCTGTGTGTGTGTGTGTGTGCTGGTGGGGAAAAGCCTATATCAGACAGAGGGAGTGGCACAGATGAGGGCCCTGAGTGTAGCAGAGCGGGTACTAGAGGGTTTGTAGAGCTGGGCCTTTAATGTTTTTTGGCTGCACCTGAGAATTAAACCAAGATAAACCAGATTAACAGGAGAAAAGCATACGAATTTGTTCAAATTTTATGTAACGCACAAGCCCTCAAGAGGAAATGAAGACCCCAAGAATGGTAGGGCCTACATGCTATGACAAACCTAGGCAGCGTGTTGAAAAGAAGGGACATTACTCTGCTGACAAAGGTCTGTATAGTCGAGGCTCTAGTCTTCCCAGTGGTCATGTATGGTTGTGAGAGCTGGACCGTAAAGAAGGCAGAGTGCCAAAGACTGTGCCAAACACCTTTGAACTGTGGTGCTGGAGAAGACTCCCGACAGTCCCTTGGACAGCAAGGAGATCAAACCAGTCAACCTTAATGGAAATCAATATTGAATACTCTTTCTTCTGATGCTGAAGCTGAAGCTCCAGTATTTTGGTCACCTGATGTGAACAGCTGACTCTTTGGAAAAGTCCCTGATGCTGGGAAAGAGCAAGGGCAGAAGGAGAAGAGGGTGTCAAGGATGGGATGGCTGGATGGCATCATCCATGTAATGAGAATGAACTTGGGCAAACTCTGGGAGATGGTGAGGGACAGGGAGGCCTGGTGTGCTGCAGTCCACAGGGTCGCAAAGAGACGGACACAACTGGGTTGACACAACCCACAAGCTGCTTTTACAGCAGGCTGAAGGAAGATCAGCAACTGAGGCAAAGTTAACTGTGTGGGAGGCTACAGGAAGATAAGGCCTGTTTCTACACAGTTGTCTGTACATACTTGTCTGTTTGTACAGGATTCTCTTGGCTTTAACTCCCTGTTGAAGAATGTTTTTTTAAATCTCCAGTTTCAGGAAGGGCATTTTTCAAATGGGAGTTTTTATCTTCTGTTTTCAGTAAGAAAAGGGGAGAAGCATGCCCTTCTTGCATCTGCTGTTTATTTCAAGTGGCTTTAGTTCAAAAATATCCCTTTGCCAATGTAGCGTAGCATATTTCTTGGCGGGGGGAGGGGGGCACCTTTTAGTGTCTTCCAGAACTGGAGGAGTTCAGAGGAAAGGGAGAGCCCCGTGAGGCGTGACAGGAGAGTCAGGAGGGCTGCGCTTGCTTGTCTGCCCCTTCTTCTTCTTCCCGCTTCCCCCGTGCTCGCCTCCTGTACATGCAGGACGGCCCTGCACACCCAGCCTGCTTTCCTCTGAGCTCCAAGCCTGAATATATCCTGCTGCTCACTTGACATCTAGGGCAGCATGTCTTTCTTTGCTCCTTTGGTGAGTGAATGACATATCAACTCGGAGGTCTCTCCTGTTGCCTCCATTCTTCTGACACTTGAAGTTTACTCAGTGTCCAAGGCAGACAGTTCAACCTCTTGGATCTCAGACCTTTCAGCTCACACCCTGCCCTCCTGCAGCCACTAAGCTGGTGGGCTCTTCCTGCCATCACATGAATGCCCCAACTGGCCCACTGCCCTCAGTTTTGCCTCCCCTTCCCCTTCCACATTCACTCCCTCATTTGGGTCAAAGTCATCTTTCTAACCCAAATCTGACCATGTTCTTCTTGCTTCCTTTTTCATCAGAATTCAGTCTAAATCCTTATTACCACCCAAAAGATTCCCTACAATCTGGCCTTTGTACATCACTCTGACCTCATGTGCCAAATCAGGGCCAAGTGTGGGGAACAGAGACCGACTCCGGGCAGAGGCTCAAATACTCTTATGCTTTCTCGGCTGTTTCCCCTCCTGTAAAATGTCAGGATGGATTAGAGGAGTGTGTTCTCCAATCCTTTGGTCTTCAAAGGCCTCTTATTCTTTTCTCTCAGTGTACCTAGCTTTGTGGAACAAGCAGAATTTATTAAGATGATATTCTCAGTGTGAGTTGATCTGAGATCCCCGGAAGGGCCAGTGAAAGTTCTGGTGCTCTCAAGGGGAAGGCTTTACAGCCACAGTTAAAGAACTGTGTTCTAGGACAGAGAACTGTAATATGCAGTCTAGGTGGCTTTGTCAGCCTCCCTGGAAACCATAGAACTCTTTGAGCCCCGCAGGCCTGGAGGTCCCACTGAGGAACTCAGATGTCCCAAAGGTCCTGCTCTCCAGAAAAGAAAATGTTGCAACCTGGGGAAGGGAAACTGGTGGATACAGAGGAACCACATCAGAAGGGTTGAGGAGAACAGTCTAGGTCCAAGGCCACTGTGGCAGATAGACTTTAGAGTGGCCCCAGTGTTCATATCCTGAATAATCCCCTTCCCTTGAATATGGGCAGAACCCGTGAATTGCTTCTAACCAAGAGAACACAGGAAAGGTCATAAAAGATCACTTCTAAGATTAGGTCCAATTATATGACAAAAATAATGAGATGTCACTTCTGTGATTAGTTTATAATGTATTAAGACCCTGTATTGGACTTCCCTGGTGATCCACTGGTAAAGAATCTGCTTGCCAATACAGAGTATGTGGGTTCCTTTCCTGACCCAGGAAGATTCCACACACCGCAGGGTAATTAAGCTAATTCACCACAACTACTGCCCAGACCCTTAAACCTGCGAGCCACAGCTGTTGAAGCCTGTGTGCGCTAGAGCCCAAGCTCTGCAACAAGAAGCCAACGCAATGAGAAGCCTGCACACAGCAACTAGAGCGTAGCCTCTGCTCGCTGCAACGAGAGAAATCCTGCATGCAGGAAGAACCAGCGCAGCCAAAACTAAATAAAATTAAAAAGACTGTATTACTAGCACACGCTAGTGGGCCCATGGATACGGTCCTGTGTCAGGGTCCTGTGGGCGGCCTCTAGGAGCTCAGAGTGGCCCCTGGCCAACAGGAAGAAAACAGGACTTCAGTACTACAACAGGATATGAATTCTGTCAATAGCCTGAGGAGCCTGGAAGCAGACCCATCCCCAGTTGAGCCTATGATGAGAGACCATAGCCCCTGCCAACTCCGGGACTGCAGCCTGCTAAAACCCTGAAGCAGAGAACCCAGCAAAATTGTGCCTGGACTTCTGACCTATGGAAACTATGAGATAGTAAATGTACACTATTTTAAGCAACAGTGTGTGGTAATTTGTTATGTGGCATTAGAAAACAAATATAATCATGACATCCTGGGGTTGACAGGAACTTTCCTCTCTCCTCTTCACTTCCTGTTCTGTCTTTCCTTTTTCTCTGGCTAACTCCCATATTTCATCTCTAGCTCTCTCTTGCAGAATGTAAATATGGTGCTCGGCTGAAGTCACAGCTCAGTCACATACCAGCTCCACGGCCTTGGACAAGTTACTTTGTCCTTATGACCTTCACTTTCCTGATCTATAAATAGAAATACTAAAAAGGTTGTAATGAAGATTAAAAGAGATAATGTCCATAAGTGTATAACCAGAGTTTGTGGGCACTTTGAGCAGGGAAAATGCACAGAAGCTGGTGAAAGTCTAGGACCCAATATGGGGTGTGAGCTCTAAGCTGGGAGACCTCAGGGGCCAGACAGGGTGTCTGTGGCTTTCATTCATTCACCTGACGATGTTCAGCTTGTACTACCACATGCCAGGCCACAGAGAAATAGAGGACTCAGCTGTGGCCCCTGACTTCTTAGTTGACACCCTATTCTGGGAACATTGCCCTTGCTGGATGGACCCCAGTAATAATGATGGGTTTGCATTGCACCCTCTCTACTCTTATCAGACTCCTGTGATGGTTTGATCTGTTTAGCAGAAGACCTAGAGTCACATCTATCTTGGTCTGGTCACACAGTGATGTGGGTGGGAGTCGATAGAAACCACTGGAAGGTCGTGTGGGTATGTGTGCTCAGTTGCTCTGTCGTCTCTGACTCTTTGTAATCCCTATGGACTGCAACCTGCAAGGCTCCTCTGTCCATGGGATTCTCAAGGCAAGAACACTGGAGTGGCGTTGCCATTCCCTTCTCCAGGGGATCTTCCTGACCCAGGGATCAAACCCAAGTCTCCTGTGTCTCCTGCACTGGCAGATTCTTTTACTACTGAGCTGTGTGGGAAGCCTTAATAACCCTTAGTATATAGAGGGGGAAACTGAGGCTCAGAAAAGAAGAGAATGTGCCAAAGTTACTAGGTGGGCCCAGCTAGCAATCCTCACTCTCAGAGTTAACAAGTGATGAAGAAGACAAGTCCAGACAGAAGGAATGTAAAAGGACACGGGTGGGGGCTGCTGCTGCTGCTGCTAAGTCGCTTCAGTCGTGTCTGACTCTGTGCGACCCTATGGACAGCAGCCCACCAGGCTCCTCTGTCCACAGGATTCTCTAGGCAAGAATACTGGAGTGGGTTGAAGAGGGTGTAATTCCTAAGTGGTTTACAAAGGTAGAGAGCGGGGAGAGGACCCAAGTCAGGGGCATGGTTAGAAGGAAACACTTAAGTGGGATGGCTTAAAATGAACAAACCCATGGTAGGAGAGATAAGGTGACATGGTCAGGTTGTGGTGGAGAACCTTGAATATTCAGCTAAGGAGCTGGGTAAAGCCATAAGCATGAGGAGTGGTTAACGGGCTAATCTCATTTTCAAAGACAACAGACACAATGTGACAATGCTCTGGTGCTATCATGCCAAGTGGAAGACAGAACTGGTGACTTCTAGGAGGATGGTGGGATGGTTCTCCTGTGTGTGGGTCTCCTCCTCATGCCTCCTCCACTGCCTCTTCTTGGTTTCCTTATCTCCTTCCCTCTGCTGCTGCTGCTGCTGCTAAGTCGCTTCAGTCGTGTCCGACTCTGTGCGACCCCATAGACGGCAGCCCACCAGGCTTCCCCGTCCCTGGGATTCTCCAGGCAAGAACACTGGAGTGGGTTGCCATTTCCTTCTCCAATGCATGAAAGTGAAAAGTGAAAGTGAAGTCGCTCAGTCGTGTCCGACTTTTAGTGACCCCATGGACTGCAGCCTACCAGGCTCCTCCGTCCATGGGATTTTCCAGGCAAGAGTCCTGGAGTGGGGTGCCATTGCCTTCTCTGTCCTTCCCTCTAGGACATTCTATGTGCGGACATTCTATGTGCCCTCTGGCAGGGGCAGAAGCTTAATCTCCTGATGCTTATACTTTTGTTCAGTGGTCAGTCATTTCTGACTCTGTGACCCCATTGACTGCAGCACACCTGTCCTTCATCATCTAGAGTTTGCTCAAACTGATGTCCATTGAGTTGATCATGCCATCCAACCATCTTATCCTCTGCACCCCCTTCTCATCCATCTTTCCTAGCATCAGGATCTTTTCCAGTGAGTCAGCTTTTTGCATCAGGTGACTGAAGTATTGGAGCTTCAGGTTCAGCATCAGTCCTTCCAATGAATATTCCAGGTTGATTTCCTTTAGGATTGACTGGTTTGATCTCTTTGCTGTCCAAGGGACTCCCAAGAGCCTTCTCTAGCACCACAGTTCAAAAGCACCAATTCTTTGGCACTTGGACTTCTTCAAGGGCTTCCCTGGTAGTTCGGAGCCTTCCCTGGTGGTTCAGATGGTAAAGACTTTGCCTGCAATGAGGGAGACCTGGGTTTGATCCATGGGTTGGGAAGATCCCCTGGAGGAGGGCATGGCAACCTACTCCAATATTCTTGCCTGGAGAATCCCTATGGACAGAGGAGCCTGGCGGGCTACAGTCCACGGGGTTGAAAAGAGTCAGACACGACTGAGAGACTAAGCATGCAGCACAGCACAGCTGGTGGTTCAGACAGTAACGAATCTGCCTGCAGTGAAGGAGAACTTGGGATCCATCCTTGGGCCGGGAAGATCCGATGGCAAAGGAAATGGCAACCCACTCCAGTTATCTGGCCTGGAGAACTCCATGGACAGAAGAGCCTAGTGGGCTACAGACCTTGGAGTCACAAAGAGTCAGACATGATGGAGTGACTAACACATTGCAGCCTTCTTTATGGTCCAATTCTCATATCCATACGTGATCACTGGAAAAACCATAGCTTTGATTATGCAGACCTTTCTCAGCAAAGTGATGTCTCTGCTTTTTAATATGCTGTCTAGGTTAGTCATAGCTTTTCTTCCAAGGAGCAAGCATCTTTTAATTTCATGGTTGCAGTGACCATCTGCAGTGATTTTGGAGCCCAAGAAAATAAAGTCTGACACTGTTTCCACTGTTTCCCCATCTATTTCCCATGAAGTGATGGGACCAGATGCCATGATCTCAGTTTTTTGAGTGTTGAGTTTTAAGCCAGCTTTTTCACCCTCCTCTTTCACTTTCATCAAGAGGCTCTTTAGTTCCGCTTCACTTTTTGCCATAAGAGTGGTATCATCTGCATATCCGAGGTTATTGATACTTCTCCTGGCAATCTTGATTCCAGCTTGTGCTTCATCCAGCCCGGCATTTCACATCTGTACTCTGCATATAAGTTAAATAAACAAGGTGACAATATACAGCCTTGATATACTCCTTTCCCAATTTGGAACTAGTCCAGCTCCATGTCCAGTTCTAATTGTTGCTTCTTGACCTGCATATAGATTTTTCAGGAGACAGGTCAGATGGTCTGGTATTCCCACCTCTTTAACAAACTATGTTTGTTGTGATCCACACAGTCAAAGGCTTTGGCGTAGTCAATAAAGCAGAAGTAGATGTTTTTCTGTAACTCTCTTGCTTTTTCGATGATCCAATGGATATTGGTAATTTGATCTCTGGTTCCTCTCCCTTTTCTAAATCCAGCTTGAATATCTGGAAGTTCTCAGTTTACATACTTTTGAAGCCTGGCTTGGAGAATTTTGAGCATTATTTTGCTAGCATGCGAAATGAGTGCAATTGTGTGGTAGTTTGAACATTTGTTGG
Source organism: Cephalophus harveyi (assembly GCA_006410635.1). Taxonomy (NCBI): domain Eukaryota; kingdom Metazoa; phylum Chordata; class Mammalia; order Artiodactyla; family Bovidae; genus Cephalophus; species Cephalophus harveyi. The sequence continues at coordinate 241,092 of SJYT01047493.1, forward strand.
TATTGCCCTTCTTTGGGATTGGAATGAAAGCTGTCCCTTTCCAGGCCTGTGGCCACTGCTGAGTTTGCCAAATTTGCTGGCATCTTAATGCAGCACTTTAACAACATCATCCTTTAGGATTTGAAATAGCTCAGCTAGAATTCCATCACCTCCATTAGCTTTCTTTGCAGTAATGCTTCCTAAAAAGCCCACTTGACTTCACGTTCCAGGATATCTGGCTCTAGGTGAGTGATCACACCATTGTGATTATCTGAGCCATTAAGACCTTGTACAGTTCTTCTGTGTATTCTTGCCGCCCCTCCTTAATATCTTATGCTTCTGTTAGGTCCTTTACTATTTCTGTCCTTTATTGTGCCCATCTTTGCATGAAATGTTCCCTTGGTATCTCTAATTTTCTTGAAGAGATCTCTAGTTTTTCCTATTCTATTGTTTTCCTCTGTTTCTTTGGATTGTTAAGAAGGCTTTCTTATCTCTCCTTACTAGTCTCTGGAACTCTGCATCCAGGTGGGTGTATCTTTCCTTTTCTCCTTTGCCTTTTGCTTCTCTTCTTTTCTGAGCTACTTGTAAGGCCTCCTCAGACAACCATTTTACCTTTTTGTATTTCTTTTTCTTGGGGATGGTTTTGATCACCATCTCCTGTACTGTGTTACAAACCTCCATCCATAGTTCTCCAGTCACTCTGCCTATCAGATCTAATCCCTTGAATCAATTTCTCACTTCCACTGTATAATCATAAGGGATTTGATTTAGGTTATACTTGAATGGCCTAGTGGTATTCCCTACTTTCTTCCATTTAGTTTTGAATCTTGCAATAAGGAGTTCATGATCTGATTCAAGGTCGGCTCCTTTTTTTTTTTTTTTTTTTGCTGACTGTATAGGGCTTCTTCATCTTTGGTTGCAAACAATATAATCAGTCTAATTTCTATATTGGCCATCTGGTGATGTCCATGTGAAGAGTCAGCTCTTGTGTTGTTGGAATAGGGTGTTTGCTATGATCAGTGCATTCTCTTGGCAAAACTCTGTTAGCCTTTGTGCTGCTTCATTTTGTACTCCAAGGTCAAACCTGCCTGTTACTCCAGGTTTATCTCTTGACTTCCTACTTCAGTCCCCTATGAGGAAAAGGACATCTTTTTTGGTGTTAGTTCTAGAAGGTCATGTAGATCTTCATAGAACTGTTCAGCTTCTTTGGCATTAGTGGTTGGGTCACAGGCTTGGATTACTGTGATACTTGTTATTTCTGGATAAAAAAATTCTCCTATCTACAAGTGAGCCATGATAATTTTTCAACAAGTTTGTGTTCTTAGTCTCTAATTACTAGAAGAATAGTGATGTCCATTAATAGTTGAGAACACAGGTTTTAAAATCAGACCTGGTTCATGTTGCTTAAACTCTCTGTTCCTCGGTTTATTGATCTGTAAAGTTGGGAGAATAGTTATAGCTATTTCAAGGCAAACACTGTTGCCCGTTTGGCAGTGAACAAAGCATGAGAGCAACTGGGGTATTCTCTAAACCTAGCCATCCCACATGGCCAGAGAATTCTCACCAAGTGAGGTAGCTGGACGCTAGAAGCCTCTTCATGTCCATCAAAAGTGGAGGATGTACGTAGGGAACAGTATGCAATATCACGGAGCAAGGAACAGTTCTTCAACAGCTCTTCGACTTAGTATCAAGCAAGAAAAAAAGAATATGAGATGCCTAGAACAATACACAGAGAAGGCAACGGCAACCCACTCCAGTACTCTTGCCTGGAAAATCCCATGGATGGAGGAACCTGGTAGGCTGCAGTCCATGGGGTCGCGAAGTCGGACAAGACTGAGCGACTTCACTTTCACTTTTATGCATTGAAGGAAATGGCAACCCACTCCAGTGTTCTTGCCTGGAGAATCCCAGGGACGGGGGAGCCTGGTGGGCTGCCGTCCATGGGGTTGCACAGAGTCGGACACACACGATTGAAGCGACTTAGCAGCAGCAGAATGATACAATCTATGTAAACTAAACCTTGGACACAGTGCTATTTTAAATGCAGGGACGGTTAGAGGGGTTGGACCGGGGGAGAAAGTAAAGACAAGAGGAACTTGCCCAGCTGGTGACACAATAGCAGACAGGGGAATGCCACTGAATGCAAAGTCCAGTCACTGCCCTTCACCCGCCTTCACAAATAACACTACCCCCAAACAGAAACAAAACAAAATATAACACGACCAAGAAAACCCAACACAAGGCTCAATCAAGGTATTCTTCCAGTGACTGCCGTGAACTTTCCCTTGAGTCAGCAGGACTCCACACAGCAGCTGCAGGGAGATTGCACAGGAGGGCGCCAAGCACTCCTCCCGGCCTCTCCTCTCTCCCCTCCCCTCCTTTCTCCCACCCCTCCCCCCTCCTCAGCTCCTCCTCTCCAGGAGGCGGGACACCCTAAGCCAAATTGGAATTGGCTTGGCTGCCCCGGCCCACTGGAACCTCGCCAGGACGCTCAGCCTGGGAGGAAAATCAGGCATTTTAAAGCTGTAGTCGGGGGTGGGCTTGCTGGTAGTTAGTTTTACCCTTGAACGAGTCCCTTCTCTTTCCTCACAGCCCCAGGCCACTAAATCTGGGGCTGAAGAGACCAATATTGACGCAGAGTCCCTTCACAATTACAGTGGGGGCGGCAGGTAAGGTGGTCACCTACCAAAGGGTTTAGGCCAGGGGAGCCTCTACTGGGATGCAGGAACTTTGGGGTCCAATCCTCAAACACACTGAGCAACCCGCCTCCCCCTTACTGGTTTTGGGGTAGGAGATAGACGGGCCCCTGGGCCAGACAGCTGGTGTTTATCAGTGGAGTAAAACTGAAGCTTCTCACCCAGACCCGCCAAGGACAAAGCTAGTGTCAGTAAATGAGCTCTGCTGGAATAAAGAGGTAAGATGATCACTCCTGAGGTCAAGAAAAATGTCCTTGTCTACACATGTGCAGGAAGGCTTTTTAGGGATCAAAAAGGGCGGGCTTGCCATCCCTTAGTAAGCGTGGACACACCCTCATAAGTTTCTGCAGTGGGATCCATTTTAGCAAAAAGTTGCCCAGGCATGTTGGGGAGGTCCTAGGACCAGTCAGGTGTGAAGAAACAAGATAATTTGCCGTATATAAAGACCCAAAGGCTGTCCTTTATAAGTGATTTAACTCACCTCTTTACTGGCCTCCTCCTCGTTAGAGAAGCCACTGATACCCTTTCTCTCTGGGTGTGTATTTCTGCCTAGCTTTTCTGACTTACAAATATAACTGCTTCTCTGTTGCTCTCCCATATGTTGTGCTGTGTCTGTAATAGTAAGCTTTGTACTTGTTTTTACAGTCTTTGCCTCCTTGAAACATTCTTGTTTTCAAATGTCGCCTTTCTTCTAGCCTCTCCCTGCTGCTGGTCTAGCAGCTAGGATTCCTGGTTTTCATCCAGGCTACCCAGGTTCAGTTTCTCGGTGGGGAACCTAAGTTCTCTCTCAGGACCACTCTCTGCTTTCTCTCTCTGAGATCAGTTTAAGTCTGCCTCCCTGTAGTGGGTGCTGGCCACGGGTCTGTACCGGGCAACAGCACCAGGCATGCCAGGCCTGCCTCTCAGCCAGCCGGAGCTCACCGCAGCCGCCGTCTGGGCTCTCGGCACTTACCCTGGTCTGGACCCGCCAGAGCGCACACCTGGATCTCCCGGCCGGCAGCCCCGGCGCTGGAGGAGCAGCCGCGGGTCTCAAGCGGCCTCCAGGCGCGCGGAAAGCGCAGGGTGCTGGTCAGGACGCGCAGCATGGGGGCCCACTTTGGGAACGGGCCACTCGCCCCTCCACCACCGCCTCCCGCTGAAAGCTCGCTGCTCTGCTCCAGGCCTTTACAAACTGCTCCTCCTATGGGCCGAGAGCCCTGCGCGGCTCCCTGAGCCTGTAGGAAACCGGAAGACATGGGTAAGGAGAAAGCCCGGCTCTGCTGTGTGCTTTAGGACAAGGCTGCCAGTCCCCTAAGTGCCAAATTTTCATCTGTAAAGCGCGGGTAATAAAAGTGACAAGTGCCAAAGATAAAGAAAGCTGAAAGCTAAAGTAGTGAGAACAGATTTCACTCAATAATACACCGTTGCAAAAAAGAAATGTCCAGTGCGAACTCTTAACATAGTTCTAACAGCTCAAGGACACATCCCTGGGATGACTCTAGCTCTTTAAAAGTGCCTGCCTGAGAAAACTCAAGACTGCCGGAAGGTCTTGTTCCAGCCAGCATCTGAAGGTAGGGCTCCTATCTCCCAGTCTCTGAGGGAGCCTAAGCTTGCAGAAGGGGCAGCACAGCTAGAATAGTCCCATGTGGACTAACCCCGCTCTGCATATTTTGAGTTTTCACTTCCCCCGACTGTACACCGTCCTGGCTCACCCACTTCCTTATTCCTTCATTCTCCCTGTAAAATCTGTTCTCACTACTTTAAGGGAGGCTGAAGCCCAGTAGAGAAGAGGGCTCAGAGGACCCTGGCTAAAGTCTGGTGATAGAATCTTTTTTTTTTTTAACTGGAGGCTAATTACTTTACAATATTGTGGTGGTTTTTGCCATACACTCACATGAATCAGCCATGGGTGTACATGTGTTCCCCATCCTGAACCCCCCTCCCTCCTCCCTCCCACCCCATCTCTCAGGGTCATCCTAGTGCACCAGCCCTGAGCACCCTGTCTCATGCATCGGACCTGGACTGGCGAGCTATTTCCATATGATAATATACATGTTTCAGTGCTATTCTCTCAAATCATCCCACCCTCGCCTTCTCCCACAGAGTCCAAAAGTCTGTTCTTTACCTCTGTGTCTCTTTCGTTGTCTCACATATAGGCTCATTGTTAACATCTTTCTATATTCCATATACTGTCTCTTATACACATCTCCCTCCTCAGCTCCTCCTCTCCAGGAGGCGGGATACCCTAAGCCAAATTGGAATTGGCTTGGCTGCCCCGGCCCACTGGAACCTCGCCAGGACGCTCAGCCTGGGAGGAAAATCAGGCATTTTAAAGCTGTAGTCGGGGGTGGGCTTGCTGGTAGTTAGTTTTACCCTTGAACGAGTCCCTTCTCTTTCTTCATACACCTCATTAGAACTGATTCAAATGCATTCTTTTTTTTTATTTTTTAACCAAAAACATGTTTATTTTTTATTACAGACATATTCTTTATCTATTATAATACATTGAGCTGACTTAGACTCTTTTTTTAATAGCACCATTACAGGCTATAAGGTTCAGAATCAGAGTTTTAGTAAAAACCCAAGGGAAAGTTTTTTTAATATAATCCTTAGAACAATGTCCTCTAACCAATGCCTATACAACTAAATTTATGCTGGGCTTTTGTTTTTGTTTTTTTTTTTTTATATTTTTATGTGTTCAAAATATTTTGGTAAATTTTTAGCAAAAAAAAAAAAAAGGAGCTTCCTGGAGTTATTTAAGTGTACAGATTGTAAGACTAATGCACAAAGGGTATGTCAGGAATTTTTAATGTCTTGGCACTGGTTTGTTTTTTAAAATATTTTTGGCTGAACAATCACGTAATTGTTATTATCTGCATATGANGCTTTTGTTTTTGTTTTTTTAAAAATATTTTTATGTGTTCAAAATATTTTGGTAAATTTTTAGCAAAAAAAAAAAAAAAAGGAGCTTCCTGGAGTTATTTAAGTGTACAGATTGTAAGACTAATGCACAAAGGGTATGTCAGGAATTTTTAATGTCTTGGCACTGGTTTGTTTTTTAAAATATTTTTGGCTGAACAATCATGTAATTGTTATTATCTGCATATGAGATAGAAAAATAGGTAGAAAAACACTGTAGAAAATAAGCTCCTAAAACGGATGGTGAAACTGGAGGAAGCAGAAATTGAGAGCATCAAGAGGACACAAGGTGGTCCATTTTTCAAAATATTTAGACAAGATGACTTGTTACTTTCATTTGCATTCTGTCTATATATGTTAGCTGAGGCAATGGAATGTTTTTAAAAGAAAGTGAAATTTTTAAAGGAAAATAGTTAATGGAGATGCTAGTTAATTGTGTATTATTGCACATTAACCCAAGAGTGGAAGCACATGGGAACTGGAAAAATGATATTTAGACAAGATGACTTGTTACTTTCATTTGCATTCTGTCTATATATGTTAGCTGAGGCAATGGAATGTTTTTAAAAGAAAGTGAAATTTTTAAAGGAAAATAGTTAATGGAGATGCTAGTTAATTGTGTATTATTGCACATTAACCCAAGAGTGGAAGCACATGGGAACTGGAAAAATGGCAAGTAGCAAAACGAGTTCTGATGAGACTGATAGGCAAGTGGTGGTAGACAAATGATTTTATGAAAGTGATGGTGATGCAAGGTACTGAATGATGTAAAGAACAGTAAAGTCGCTGTCCAGGTGGACATGAATATGTCTTAAGTGGATCTAAATAAAAGTGGAGAAACTTGAAGGCACATTTTTTGATCCCTCATGCCATTCATTGAGATTCTGTGGAAGAAACTTTAAAAGAATTCTATATGTGTGTGTGAGAGAGAGCAAAAGAGTCAGAAGGAATGTGAGGAGAATGATCTTGGCTTTTTGATAAATGCCTATGATCTTCCTCTGTGGTGGTCATTATACTCTTTCCCTTTCCTGGTTTCCTTAGGATCTTCACTCGTTCGTAATTGGGACTCTCGTTAAGAAACTAGAGGGGACTCATTAGATAATATACCATTTCAGCTTGGATGAAGTAGTGAAATGACCCCATAACTAGATAGTAAGTGGGACAAATGCTCTCGTACCTTCCTTCTTTTTAATAGCTAATGCATTCTTTTTAATAGCTAAGTAATAGTCCATTGTGTATATGTACCACAGCTTTCTTATCCATTTGTCTGCCAATGGACTTCTAGGTTGTTTCCATGTCCTGGCTATTGTAAACAGTGCTGCGATGAACATTGGGGTACATGTGTCTCTTTCAATTCTGGTTTCCTCAGTGTGTATGCCCAGCAGTGGGATTCTAGTTCCAGTATTTTAAGGAATCTTCTCACTGTTCTCCATAATGGCTGTCCTAGTGTGCATTCCCACCAACAGTGTAAGAGGGTTCCTTTTTCTCTGCACCCTCTCCAGCATTTATTGTTTGTGGACTTTTTGATAGCAGCCATTCTGACCAGCGTGAGATAGTACCTCATTGTGGTTTTGATTTGCATTTCTCTGATAATGAGTGATCTTGAGCATCTTTTCATGTGTTTGTTAGCAGTTAAACTGTATTATTCATTGATTTGCTATTTCTTTATAGGTTGCATAATCATAACCACTCCCTCATTCTAGAATATTTTCATCACGCTAACTGGAAACACTATCCAGTTGGCAGAAATTTTCCATTTCCCCCTTCATCTGGGCCCTGGCATCCACTCCTCTATTTTCTGCCTTTAGAGAATTACCTAGTCTGCGACATATTCATTCACATGAACAGAATGATGCAATATGCAGCCTTTTGTGCCTGGCTTCTTTTAATTATCATGATCATTCCAGAGTTATGTCATGTTATAGCATGTATCAGAACTCCATTCATTTGATGGCTGAATAATATTGCATTGCATGTTTTATTTATTCAATCACCAGTTGATGAACATTTGAGTCATTTCAACATCTTTTTCTTGTTTTAATTTATTCCTCATTAAACTTTCTTTATTTTTAATTAAGTAATTTTAAATATTACAATTTAATGGCTTTTTTGGCACATTTTTTGATTGGGTCACTTTTCTGGAATTGAGATACAGGAGTTGCTTGTATATTTTTGAGATTAATTCTTTGTCAATTGCTTCATTTGCTATTATTTTCTCCCATTCTGAGGGCTGTCTTTTCACCTTGCTTATTATAGTTTCCTTCATTGTGCAAAAGCTTTTAAGTTTAATTAGGTCCTATTTGTTTATTTTTGCTTTTATTTCCGTTACTCTGGGAGGTGGGTCATAGAGGATCCTGCTATGATTTATGTCAGAGAGTGTTTTGCCTATGTTTTCCTATAAGGGTTTTATAGTTTCTGGTCTTAACATTTAGATCTTTAATCCCTTTTGAGTTTATTTTTGTGTATGGTGTTAGAAAGTGTTCTAGTTTCATTCTTTTACAAGTGGTTGACCAGTTTTCCCAGCACCACTTGTTAAAGAGATTGTTTTTTTTCCATTGTATATTCTTGCCTCCTTTGTCAAAGATAAGGTGTCCAAAGGTGCGTGGATTTATCTCTGGGTTTTCTATTTTGTTCCATTGATCTATATTTCTGTCTTTGTGCCAGTACCATACTGTCTTGATGACTGTAGCTTTGTAGTATAGCCTGAAGTCAGGCAGGTTAATTCCTCCAGTTCCATTCTTCTTTCTGTAGATTGCTTTGGCTATTCAAGGTTTTTTGTATTTCCATACAAATTGTGAAATTATTTGTTCTAGTTCTCTGAAAAATAATGCTGGTAGCTTGATAGGGATTGCATTGAATCTATAGATTGCTTTGGGTAGTATACTCATTTTCACTATATTGATTCTTCCGATCCATGAACATGGTATATTTCTCCATCTATTAGTGTCCTCTTTGATTTCTTTCATCAGTGTTTTATAGTTTTC
>SJYT01047504.1:0-23505 GCA_006410635.1 Cephalophus harveyi
TTTTTTTTTTTTTTTACAATTTATTTATTTTTTTGCTGCATGACATGTGGATCTTAGCTCCCTGAACAGGGATCTAACCTGTGTCCCCTACAGTGGGAGCACAATTCTAACCACTGGACCACCAGGGAAGCCTCTCTCATAAACAGCTTTTTATGAAAAAAATCACAACTTACGACCTTATTTCTATGGGAAATTTTATTTGTGATTTAGAAACATAATACAACCTGCTATAATTTAGATATTGAGTGTATATAAAAGTTTGTTTCAAATTCTGATGAATAAATATACTGGAAACACAGATATAAAGTCTAGTGTTTTGGTTTTAATATTTATGTATGCAGCAGCGTTCTAAAGTGTTAAGTTCCACAGGCTAGAGACCAGCTATATTTAAGTTATCTGGTTAAATATTTGTAAAGTGTAATTTCTATGGAAAAGCAGTTCAGGAAAAAGACCCATAGAGTATAGGTTAAAAGTACTGTTACCTGATAGAGTATGAAGGTTCTAATCAATGTAATGTATTTTATTCAGAGATTAAGAAAACTGCACTATTAAGCCAGGATCTGTCCACTTTTATGTTCTTGGCAGTCCCATTAGATTTCTAACGTGATTTCATTTCCTCCCTCTTAACAAATGACCAAGTATGTAGTAATACATAGCAACTCAAGGAATGAAAACACTGAAAGGATAAAAGGATAAACTGATGTTACCTCTGGACTTCATGAAGGTTTAGAACAGATATCTCCTTGAGCATAAAAAGTCATATATTTAGCATGACTGGCACTACACAGGACATAGCCCATGTTTATAGCCTTATGTCAGCATTCAGGTTTTATTTCTTCCCCCTGTTTCTGGATGTCTTTAAGTTAGAGAGTTTGTAAAATCTATTTCGATGCCGCATAAAAGGGTACCTACATTTTCATGAGTAATTATCTCCTGCTTTGTAAAAGCAGGATCAGTTCCTTATTTATACTGGCTTTCTTACTCACAATGCAAATATGACTTCAGGTGGGGTGGGGACTCATGAGATGCACACTTCTTACATTTGCGGAGCAGCTAGAGCAAGGACGTCCCTCAGGACTCTTATTTAGTGTCATAGAAAGGAAATTAGAATGGCCTGGCTAACCACATCAATATGCATAATTGACAAGTTACTCAATACTCCTAAAGATAAGTACTTTCCACTCTTTTCTTTTCGCTATCAAATGTAACCGTATGTATTATTCCTAGGCTACTGTTTTGTTCTAGAAATTAACATGTATCCTTAATGTGTATATGCTAATTAAGAGTGGACAGCTTCATGGAACTTGAAAAATACTATGGTGCCTCTAGGCAGGATGGTCTTTAAAATATCAATGTGTTGGTGATAGGTGATGTATAATCTCCAGCCCGTACAAGGAAAAGGTAGGTGCCCAGGTTGGAAAGGAAGAAGTAAAACTATGTTTGCAGATGATATGATCTTGTATATATTTATAGAAAATCCTAAGGTATCCAGTATAGAATTATAAGAATTAGTGAGTGAGTTCACCTGGATATCAGGGAGGGTAGCAATAGTATAGCAGCAATAGTATGGGAAAATCATTTGTATTTTTATGCATTCACAATGAACAATTCAACAATGAGATTAAGACATTTCTATTTATAGTCAGGATATTAGGAATCTATTTACAAAACAGTTGAAAAACTTGTACTGTGCAAACTACAAAACATTGTTGAATATCCAGAATAGGAAAATCTGTAGAGACAGAAAGTGACTTAGTGCTTGCCTAATGGTGAGGGTAAGGGATTGGGAGGCATGCGAGTTACTGCTGTTTGGAATGGGTTTCTTTTGGGAGTGATGAAAAAGTTCTGCCATTTTGGCTATTGGTGCATGCATGCTGTCTCTTCAGTTGTGTCTGACTCTTTGTGATGCTATGGAATGCCGCTCACCAGGCTCCTCTGTCCGTGGGATTCTCCAGGCAGGAATACTGGAGTGGGTTGCCACACTCTTCCAGGGGATCTTCCCGAGCCAGGGATTGAACCTGTGTCTCCTATGTCTCCTGCATTGGCAGGCAGGTTCTTTACCACTAGCACCACCTGAGATAGTGGTGATGGTCATACAACTCTTGAATATACTGAAAACCATTGAATTGTATACTTTGGGTGAAAGATACGGCCTGTGAATTATATCTTACAGAAGTTTTTAAACAAAGGGGAGGGAGATAAAGTAAACTTTAAAATATTGACACGAAAAGGTATCTATAGCTTAACAATGTAAAAGTAACATATCAGTTCAGTTCAGTCGCTCAGTCGTATCCGACTCTTTGTGACCCCATGAATCGCAGCACACCAGGTCACCCTGTTCATCACCATCTCCCGGAGTTCACTCAGACTCACGTCCATCAAGTCAGTGATGCCATCCAGCCATCTCATCCTCGATCGTCCCCTTCTCCTCCTGCCCCCAATCCCTCCCAGCATCAGAGTCTTTTCCAGTGAGTCAACTCTTTGCATGAGGTGGCCAAAGTACTGGAGTTTCAGCTTTAGCATCATTCCTTCCAAAGAAATCCCAGGGCTGATCTCCTTCAGAATGGACTGGTTGGATCTCCTCGCAGTCCAAGGGACTCTCAGTTGTCTCCAACACCACAGTTCAAAAGCTGTCTCTTATACACATCTGGTCTCTGCCAGCTCCCCCAAACCCCCACCCCCTAGAGTAGTCCTGATTGACCAGGCCTGAGCTGGCAGAGCATAGCCAGAAGAGAGCTTTCCAGTAAGAGGTGGGGAGGGAGCAGCCTGCAGACATTCTGGAGATGTGCTCTGGAGACAGAGTCTTGGATGTGAATTCAGGACTTTGTTACAAAGCTTGGGCTCTCAGCTTCTGCTCCCTGATCACATGCAAAAGGGGTGGGGTGAGCCACATCAGAGCCCCCATCTCCCCTGATGATGTGGAGCTTTATGGTACCTCTGGCAAATGCAGGCCGGTATGTTTCTTGGGCATTCTCCACTCCTAATCATCTTTTCTGGCTTCTGCCTCAAAGGGAAAGAGGGAGGCCTTATCTTTAATATGTTCCTCAGTGACAGTTCATCTGTAGAGATTGGATGCACCAGTTTGTTTGGGGAATGTATCTGCATCTAGCTGTCAGCTTGTCTGTTTAGCCCTCACCAGGTACCTTGGGGAAAAGGTCCCAACCCTGCTCTTCTCATCACAGGGCAGGTGTGGAATGGTGGCTAGTGGACCTTTGTCCCAGGGTCCAGGGAGGGACAGGAAGGCTATGTAGTCAGGCACTGGAGGTGGGCATTGGCCCAGGAGAGTCCTGTGTATGTGGCCTCAGCTGCAGGTAGAAGGGTTTGTGGCCAGGGACTCCTCCACAAGACCTGGAGCCTGGAGGGTCTTGACAACCCTCGTTGGTCAGGGCTCTTTTCCCTTTCTTGATTTCAATGTTATAATCCTTGGCAGGAAAGATATTTGGAGAATGACTCGAGTCTTATGAGCTGGTCATCATCTTTAGAACTGAGAAAATAACAGCAGGGTTTAATCCAGAGAGGGGCTTCCTTTTCTGCCTTGTCAGTCTGTGTGGGGACCTTGTGTTGTCCTCTGGAGAGAAGGGGGCAGCTGGCAGGACGCTATGGCCCTGGGCCAGCGTGACTTCTGTTGACATGAAGGCTAACATGCATAAATAAGCAGGGTGACAATATACAGCCTTGACGTACTCCTTTTCCTATTTGGAACCAGTCTGTTGTTCCATGTCCATACTCCTAGTTAAAAAATTTTTCCAACACCACAGAGCTTAACTTGAGGCATTGCAATTTTGCCTATATTTTTCTTCTCTGCCTAAACTAACTGGATTCCTGCTTTCTTTAGAAACTTTTTGAAAACTGGAAAACATTATGGTAATTCACAGGATACATTTTTAGTTTCCCTTGTATGTAAGCACGGTAATCCAAGCCTATGCCCCTACCTGTAACGCCAAAGAAGCTGAGGTTGAATGGTTCTATGAAGACCTACCTACAAGACCTTTTAGAACTAACACCCAAAAAGATGTCCTTTGCATTATAGGGGACTGGAATACAAAAGTACGAAGTCAAGAAACACCTGGAGTAACAGGCAAATTTGTCCTTGGAGTACAGAATGAAGCAGGGTAAAGGGTAATAAGAGTTTTGCAAAGAGAAAGCACTGGTCACAGCAAACACCCTCTTCCTACAAGAGGAGACTCTACACATGGACATCACCAGATGGGCAACACTGAAATATGATTGATTATATTCTCTGCAGCCAAAGATGGAGACGCTGTATACAGTCAGCAAAAACAAGACCGGAAGCTGACTGTGGCTCAGATCATGAACTCCTTATTGCCAGATTCAGACTTAAATTGAGGAAAGTAGGAAAACCACTAGACCATTCAGATATGACCTAAATCAAATCCCTTATGATTAAACAGTGGAAGTGAGAAGTAGATTTAAGGGACTAGATCTGATAGAGTGCCTGATGAACTATGGATGAAGGTTCGTAACACTGTACAAAAGACAGGGATCAAGACCATCCCCAAGAAAAAGAAATGCAAAAAAGCAAAATGGCTGTCTGAGGAGGCCTTACAAATAGCTGTGAAAAGAAGAAAAGCGAAAAGCAAAGGAGAAAAGGAAAGATACAAGCATCTGAATGCAGCATTCCGAAGAATAGCAAGGAGAGATAAAATCTTCCTCAGCGATCAATGCAAGGAAATAGAGGAAAACAACAGAATGGGAAAGACTAGAGATTTCTTCAAGAAAATTAGAGATACCAAGGGAACATTTCATACAAAGATGGGCTCAATAAAGGACAGAAATGGTATGGACCTAACAGAAGCAGAAGATATTAAGAAGAGGTGGCAAGAATACACAGAAGAACTGTACAAAAAAGATCTTTATGACCCAGATAATCACGATGGTGTGATCACTCAGCTAGGGCCAGATATCCTGGAATGTGAAGTCAAGTGGGCCTTAGAAAACATCACTACGAACAAAGCTAGTGGAGGTGATGGAATCCCAGTTGAGCTATTTCAAATCCTAAAAGAGATGCTGTGAAAGTGCTGCACTCAGTATGCCAGCAAATTTGGAAAACTCAGCAGTGGCCACAGGACTGGAAAAGGTCAGTTTTCCTTCCAATCCCAAAGAAAGGCAATGCCAAAGAATGCTCAAACTATATAGGTGACCCATTTAATCTTCTGGCAGTTTTTAAAGAACTTTTTAAAAAGTACAATATATATACAGAAAGTATACAAAATGCAAGTATATATACAGCTTGATGGGTTTTTCCATCCATTAAAACTGCAGCTCATGAAATAGTAACTGCTGCTGCTGCTGCTAAGTTGCTTCAGTCGTGTCCGACTCTGTGCAACCCCATAGATGACAGCCCACCAGGCTCCCCCGTCCCTGGGATTCTCCAGGCAAGAACACTGGAGTGGGTTGCCATTTCCTTCTCCAATGCATGAAAGTGAAAAGTGAAAGTGAAGTCGCTCAGTAGTGTCCGACCCTTAGCGGCCCCATGGACTGCAGCCCACCACCACCAGGCTCCTCCTTCCATGGGATTTTCCAGGCAAGAGCACGGGAGTGGGGTGCCATTGCCTTCTCCGGAAATAGTAACTAAGAGAGAGTAATGTTCCCGGGTCACCTAGTGGTAATAACTGCTGCCTTAACTTCAGAATGCATAGTTTTTCCAGTTTTTGTACATCATGTAAACTAAAACATACAGGATGTATTCTCTTGGTCTGCTTTGTTTATACAGTAATATATTTGTGAATTATAGTTAGAGTGTTTCTTCTCATTTTTTGGTGATTATCCCACAACTGATTCTTTCCATTGTCTGGCATTAGGGTAGTTTTTGGTTTTGGCTGTTAATATTATTAATACTTTTGTAATGTCTGTTGGTGGACATCTGTCTGCATTTCTCGTCAGTTCAGTCACTCAGTCATGTCTTAACTCTTTGAGACCTCATGGACTGCAGCACGCCAGGCTTCCCTGTCCTTCACCATCTCCCAGCCCTTGCTCAGACTCATGTCCATCGAATAGGTGATGCCATCCAACCATCTCATCCTGTGTTGTCCCCTTCTCCGCTTGCCTTCAATCTTTCCCAGCATCAGAGTCTTTTCAGTGAGTCAGCTTTTCTCACTAGGTGGCCAAAGTATTGGAGTTTTCAGCTTCAGCATCAGTCCTTCCAGTGAATATTCAGGGTTAATTTCCTTTAGAATTGACTGGTTTGATTTTGCAGTTCAAGGGACTCTCAAGAGTCTCCTCCAACACTACAGTTTGAAAGCATCAATTCTTTGGCACTCAGCTTTCTTTGGAGAAGACAATGGTACCCCACTCCTTGCCTGGAAAATCCCATGGGCGGAGGAGCCTGGTAGGCTGCAGTCCATGGGGTTGCTGAGAGTTGGACATAACTGAGCGAATTCACTTTCTTTGTGGTCCAACTCTCACATCCATACATGACTACTGGAAAAACCATAGCTTTGACTAGTCAGACCTTTGTTGGTAAAGTAATGTCTCTGCTTTTTAATGTTCTGTCTAGGCTGGTCATAGCTTTTCTTCCAAGGAGCAAGCGTCTTTTAATTTCATGGCTGCAGTCACCATCTGCAGTGATTTTGGAGCCCAAAATAAGTCTGTCACTGTTTCCATCATTTCCCCATCTATTTGCCATGAAGTGATGGGACTGGATGCCATGATCTTAGTTTTCTGAATGTTTAGTTTTAAGCCAACTTTTTCACTCTCCTCTTTCACTTTTGTCAAGAGGCTCTTTAATTCTTCTTTGCTTTCTATCATAAAGGTGGTGTCATCTGCATATCTGAGGTTATTGATATTTCTCCCAGCAATTTTGATTCCAGCTTGTGCTTCATTCAGCCCAGCATTTCACATGATGTACTCTGCATATAAGTTAAAAAAGAAGGATGACAATATACAGCCTTGACATACTCCTTTCCTGATTTGGAAACAGTCTGTTATTCCATGTCCAGTTCTAACTGTTGCTTCCTGACCTGCATATCGGTTTCTCAAGAGGCAGGTCAAGTGGTCTGGTATTCCCATCTCGTGAAGAGTTTTCCACGGTGTATTGTGATTCACACAGTCAAAGGCTTTGGCATAGTCAATAAAGCAGAAGTAGATGTTTTTATGGAATTCTCTTGCTTTATAAATGATTCAACAGATGTTGCCAATTTGATCTCTGGTTCCTCTGCCTTTTCTAAATCCAGCTTAAACATCTGGAAGTTCACAGTTCATGTACTGTTGAAGCCTGGCTTGGAGAAGTTTGAGAATTATTTTGCTAGCGTGTGAGATGAGAGCAATTGTGTGGTAGTTTGGTTATTCTTTGGGATTGCCTTTCTTTGGGATTGGAATGAAAACTGACCTTTTCCAGTCCTGTGGCCACTGCTGAGTTTTCCAAATTTGCTGGCATACTGAGTGCATAACTTTCACAGCATCATCTTTTAGGATTTGAAATAGCTCAGCTGGAATTCCATCACTTCCACTAGCTTTGTTCATAGTGATGCTTCCTAAGGCCCACTTGACTTTGCAGTCCAGAATGTCTGTCCCTAGCTGAGTGATCACACCATTATGATTATCTGGGTCGTGAAGATCTTTTTTGTACAGTTCTTCTGTGTATTCTTGCCACCTCTTCTTAATATCTTCTGCTTCTGTTAGGTCCATACCATTTCTGTCCTTTATTGAGCCCATCTTTGTATGAAATGTTCCCTTGGTGTCTCTAATTTTCTTGAAGAGATCTTTAGTCTTTCCCATTCTGTTGTTTTCCTCTATTTCTTTGCATTGATCACTGAGGAAGGCTTTGTTATCTCTCCTTGCTGTTCTTTGGAACTCTGCATTCAAATGGGTGTATCTTTCCTTTTCTCTTTTGCCTTTCGCTTCTCTTCTTTTCACAGCTATTTGCAAGGCCTCCTCAGACAACCATTTTGCCTTTTTGCATTTCTTTTTCTTGGGGATGGTCTTAATTAATCACTGCCTCCTGTATAACGTCATGATCCTCCATCCATAATTCTTTAGACACTCTCTCAGATCTAATTCCTTGAATCTATTTCTCACTTCCACTGTATAATTATAAGGGATTTGATTTAGGTCATACCTGAATGGTCTAGTGGTTTTCCCTACTTTCTTCAATTTCAGTCTGAATTTGGGAATAAGGAGTTCATGATCTGAGCCACAGTCAGCTCCCGGTCTTGTTTTTGCTGACTGTATAGAGCGTCTCCATCTTTGGCTGCAGAGAATATAATCGTCTGATTTTGGTATCAACCATCTAGTGATGTCCATGCATAGAGTCTTCTCTTGAATTTTTCATGGAGAGTTCTGACAAAATGTGGTCCACTGAAGAAGGGAATTGCAAACTACTTCAGTGTTCTTGCCTTGGGAACCCCATGAACAGTATGAAAAGACAAAAAGAGAGGACACTGAAAGATGAACTCCCCAGGTCAGTAGGTGCCCAATAATGCTACTTACTGGAGAAGAGTGGAGAAATAACTCCAGAACAAATGAAGAAACAGCCAAAGCAAAAACAACGCCCAGTTGTGGATGTGACTGGTAATGGAAATAAAGTCCGATTATGTAAAGAACAATATTGGATAGGAACCTGGAATGTTAGGTCCATGAATCAAGATAAATTGAAAGTGGTTAAACAGGAGATGGCAAGAGTGAACATCAACATTTTAGGAATCAGTGAATTAAAATGGACTGGAATGGGCAAATTTAACTCAGAATACCATTATATGTGCTACTATGGGCAAGAATCGCTTAGAAGAAATGGAGTAGCCCTTATAGTCAACAAACAGTCCTAAATGCAGTTCTAGGGTGCATTGTTAAGAACAACAGAATCATCTCTTTTGGTTTCTGAGGCAAACCATTCAGTGTCACAGTAATCCAAGGCTATGCCCCAACCAGGATTGCTGAAGAAGCTGAAGTTGAATGGTTCTGTGAAGACCTGTAGAAGACGTTCTAGACCTAACACCCGATAAAGATGTCCTTTTCATTATAAGGGACTGGAATGTAAAAGTAGGAAGTCAAGATACACGTTAAGTAACAGGCAGATTTGGCCTTGAAGTACAAAATGAAGCAGGGCAAAGGCTAACAAGGGTTTTGCCAAGAGACCACACTTCTGATGGGCGTATGTATACCAGGGAGTGAAATTGCTGGATCCTAGGGCATTGCTGCTCAAACTGTCTTGTGCATATCAGTCACCTGGGGGTCTTATTAAAAGGCATAGTCTACTTCAGCAGATCTGGGATAGAGCCTGAGAGTCTGCGTTCCTAACAAGCTTAAGGGACTTCCAGATGTACTGGTTCTGAGTTAGCAAGGTTATAGTATCCTATGATACTTATGTATCTACTCATAACTGATATATTCAGTTTTAGTAAATAACACCAAGTCGTTTTCAGAGTAGTTGAGTCAGTTTACATTCTTATCAGCATTTTATAAGATTCCTTTGTTTACATTTGTTTTGTCACATTGATTGGTTTTTCTATTTGTGCCAATTCTACACTCCTGATTACTTCAGTTTTATGTGAGACTTGATATTTGCTAATATAAGTCCTGTCCTTGAACTCTGCATTTCTTCAAGATTGTTTCAGCTTTTCTTGGACCTTTGCATTTTAATCTACATTTTATGATTTGGATCAGTTTCCATGTGCATAACCTGCTGGAATTTTGATTGGGATTGTATTGATTCTAGAGATCAATTTGAGAAAGAATTGATGTCTTTCCAACATTCAGATCTCTGAATATGGTATATCATCCTCCATTATTGATGTAGCCTTTCATTTGTTTCAGCAACACTGACAGCTTTCTGTGTCGAGGTTTTATTTTGTTAATTTATTCTTAAGTATTTCATTTGTTAATGCTGTTGTAAATAGTTCTATTCTTAAATTATTTCATAATTGTCAAGGCTGATACATAGAACAATTGACTCTCATTTACTTTTAAACAAGTATATTGGTAAATTCTCTTAATTTTAGGTGTTTTATATAGATTCTTTTGGATTTTTTTGTGTGTGTGAACTCAATCATGTCATGCAGATAACAAGTGATATTTCTTTCCTTTTCAAACTGTATACCATTAGTTTTTTCACCTAAATGCTCTGCTTAGTATCTCCAATTTAGTGTTGAATTCTAAAAGAAATAGTGGGTATTCTTGTAATCCCCATTTCAGGGGGAAAGCTTTCAGTATTTCACCATTAAGGATGATGTTTGCTTTAGATTTTGTGTAGATACCCTTCTTCAGATCAAAAAAGGTTCCGTATAATCCTAACTTTGCCAAGAGTTTTTGGGGGTTTTTTGTTTGTTTTTGAAGTCATGTTCGATACTGACTTTGGTCATATGCTATTTCTTCTTTTATTGAGGTGATTATATGTGACTTTTCTCCTTTCCTCTGATAATGTGATGAATTACATTGAGTTTTTTAAATGTCAAAGCAACCTCTTTTCTTAGAGTTTGAAATGTATTGCTCCTTTTTTATATATGTTTGGATTGGCTGATACTTTAAGAATTATTACATCTATGTTAAAGAGGGAGATTAGCATAGAATCTTCCTTGTTATGTTTGTCATATTTTGTGCTTGCCTCAGAAAATGAATTGGGAAGTATTCCACTTTTTCTGTCTCTGGAAGAGTTCATATAAAATAGTTGTTTCCTCTCTGAATGTCTTGAAGAGTTTACTGGCGAAGCAACTGGGCCTCGAGTTGTCTTTCTAGGGAAGGTTTTTAGTTCTGGGTTTAATGCATTTTGTAGATTTAGAACTATATACTATCTCTTAATTAGTTTTGGTGTTTTACTAGGAATTTTTCTGTTTTAGGAATTTTACAAATATATTTGAAAAAATATTCTGAAAAAAAAATATTCTGATATATGTACTTGAATTGTTCAAAACAAGTGCTTAAGTATCTTTTTAAGATCTATGGGACCTTAAATTATGGCCATTTTACTTTCCTGTCGTTGAAAATTTGCATTTTCTTTTTTTCCCCTTGACTTGCCAAATTCTTATCAATTACATTGTCTTTTCAAAGAACCAACTTTTTTTTTTTTTAACTTTCTATTGCATGTTGTCTATCTCAGTTTTTGCTTTATTGTTTCCTTTCTTCTCATTTCTTTGGGATTAAAATTTCTGATTTATTGAGATACATATTTGAATTATTGAGTTTTTCAGCTTTCTTTTTTAGGATCTGTTTAAAGCACAGCTTTAGCT
Organism: Cephalophus harveyi; assembly: GCA_006410635.1. Lineage (NCBI taxonomy): Eukaryota > Metazoa > Chordata > Mammalia > Artiodactyla > Bovidae > Cephalophus > Cephalophus harveyi. Next base: position 11,181 of record SJYT01047504.1, read on the forward strand.
GCATTCTGAAACACTTTATGCCTTATTTTTAATATTAGCTGAAAATATTTTCTAATTTCCTTATTATAGTTAATTCAGAACTATCTTTCTAGTTACCTTTTTATTGGTTTGTAGGTTCACGCTATTGTGATCAGAGAAAATTAAGTTTTAATCTTTTGAAACTTACTGAAACCTATGGCATATCTTGTTTTTTAATTAATTAGGTATTTCTATGATTTTAATTCTCAAGGCCTTAAACTCTTATAGCCCAGTGACTCATCAGTGATAGGGATATATGAGGTGTGGATATTTTTGCTCAGAAAAAATTCATAGCTAGATAGTATAACTCTTTGTTTTTTCTCTCTCATCTTTAACGGGTTGCCTTTCCAGCTGTGTTCATGAAGCTGGATATAATATACTTAAATTTATTTTCACTAAAATAATACGTGCTTATTTCTCTCTTTTTCTCAGATTGTTCCTAAACCCTGCCAAGTGGAGTTTTGTGTGTTACACATCTTTTTCCAGATACATTTGCACTTTCTTGTGTTAAAGAACTGCTAGTGTGTTTTTGTTATTTTTACCAGTTTTTGTGTTTAATTCTAGAGAGAAACCTTATTCATCTTGGCTTCAGATTATTGGGGGGTTACCTCATTGTTACGATCTGCTATATAAATTGTGAGGTGCAGGATGAGTGAAAATGTGAGGTATCTTGCTCAAAAATTAAGAATTTCAAGACAGCAGTAGCAGAACAATATGCCAAGTGTGGAGTCCTCCTGACCATTGCTCATTAGCTAAATGTCTATCAGCTTAACCTGATACACTCAATTATGAGAACATTTTGTGTGTTCTTAAAAATATGATCAGTTTATAAAAATAAGTGAAATTCTGTGTTTTGTGACATTTTCGTAGACTTTAAAAAAACCAGTTGAATCAGGAAAGTGTTGTTCAGTATTAGATTTTGGAGACAAAATTTAAAGGAAAAATATGCTTGAGGAAAGTCTAGGTATTGTTAGCCTCAAAAAAGGTGCATGGCCTCATTAGGGGTGGGTGTGTGTATAAAATGTGTCTTCAAACTGGTTGATCAATTTTGAAATTTAGAGAAGTATGAAATTTGCTTATATAATAATCATACCTTTAATAAGAAATTATGATTTATGTTTAAAAGACAGTTTGGGGACTTCCCTCAAGATGCCGTGGATAAGACTCCATGCTTCCGTTGCAGTGGATGGGGAACTAAGCTACCTCATGCTACACAATGCAGTAAAAAAAAAAAAAAAAAAAAAGTTGCCAAATTGTCAAAAATATCAGCTTATGAATATATAAATATACCCAACCATTTTATTTTGTTTTCAGAATATAATAGAAATAAGCAAATGCATACTTATGTAAATGAATAATTTGTTGTATGACACTTAATGAGAACCAGACCTTCCAATAAAATTCAGTTTGGGGAAAAAGAATGAAAGTATGAACAGTCAGAGATGATCATTTTTCTAATCAATTTCAAAGCCTGTAAATCTTTTTGCAAGGTAGTTTGGCTTTAACAAGGTTCTTTTCACTCAGAAAGCTCCACTTCTAAAAGTACCTTAAAGAAAAAACTGAACAAGTATATCAGGTGCATATAAGATGTTTGTTGCAGCATTGTTTTTAAGAGTGAAAAATGTGGAACATGTTATTCAGTAGAGGTTTCATCATGTGAATTATGGTATATTCATACAATGGAAAGTAGTACAAGCATTAGACTTGATAGTGGTTGCTTGATTGTACAAAAGAATAGACTGAGAATGGTACAAGGTGAGAGGGAAATGGAGGTGAAGAGAACTAAATAGAAAGAGCGCCAGCATCATTACCTTAAAAATGGTAAGGCAGTGGCTACTGTCTTAAAATAGATAGAAAGGAAATGAAGGTAATGATTGTATTATCCAAGGTTATGAAGGTAGCGATAAAGAATGTATAACTAGTAAAAAGTATATTGGGAGCACAGAGGACTCGATATGGACAGTGATAAACATGATGCCCAGTGAGCTGATCTCCATAGACCATGACTAAAAGGGCTAAGTCAAGAAATAGTGAATGGAGCAATTTGCCACTTTGGAAGCTTTACAGCCCTTCATCTTGAGGTGTTTGTTGTGTCATCAATGCAGCACCCCCAAATCAATCTGGATTTCATAGCTTTTGCATGCAGATAAAGGAGATGTAAGCCCCTTCCCCTTAAAGAACGGTTAGTTAAGACTTAACAATGCAAGGATCTCGTTCAGTTCAGTTCAGTTCAGTTCAGTCGCTCAGTCGTGTCCGACTCTTTGCGACCCCGTGGACTGTAACCTACTAGGCTTCTCCGTCCGTGGGATTCTCCAGGCAAGAATACTGGAGTGGATTGCCATTTCCTTCTCCAGGGGATCTTCCCGACCCAGGGATCGAACCCGGGTCTCCCGCATTAGAGGCAGACGCTTTAACCTCAGGTTATTGTATTAAAATGTTATAAATTTTCAAAAAAGAAATAATGGTAGAAACATCTGAGCTGGGAATAATTACAAAAGAAACTGCTAAAAAGTTGAACATTTTAGAAGATTTAAGTAGGAGGATGTTTAATCATAAACACATTGATTTAAAACAAAATTTGAAACACTTAAATATATTTAATAACATAGGAGAATGTTTATCTGTGTTCCCGTGGAAATATGCATTGCCAAATAATATGATCCACATTTTTTAAAAAGATATATCTTAAGTGAGAAACTTTAGAAAGATGCATGAAATGTTAAAAAATCATTGTCTCTTGATAGTGGAATTAAACCTTATTTTCATGTTTTTCTGTTGCCTATTTTAAAAAGCAATAAGCCTATGTCTGGCACTGTTTCCACTGTTTCCCCATCTATTTCCCATGAAGTCGTGGGACCAGATGCCATGATCTTCGTTTTCTGAATGTTGAGCTTTAAGCCAACTTTTTCGCTCTCATCTTTCACTTTCATCAAGAGGCTTTTTAGCTCCTCTTCACTTTCTGCCATAAGGGTGGTGTCATCTGCATATCTGAGGTTATTGATATTTCTCCCTGCAGTCTTGATTCCAGCTTGTGTTTCTTCCAGTCCAGCATTTCTCATGATGTACTCTGCATACAAGTTAAATAAGCAGGGTGACAATATACAGCCTTGACGTACTCCTTTTCCTATTTGGAACCAGTCTGTTGTTCCATGTCCAGTTCTAACTGTTGCTTCCTGACCTGCATACAGGTTTCTCAAGAGGCAGGTTAGGTGGTCTGGGATTCCCATCTCTTTCAGAATTTTCCACAGTTGATTGTGATCCACACAGTCAAAGGCTTTGGCATAGTCAATAAAGCAGAAGTAGATGTTTTTCTGGAACTCTCTTGCTTTTTCCATGATCCAGTGGATGTTGGCAATTTGATCTCTGGTTCCTCTGCCTTTTCTAAAGCCAGCTTGAACATCAGGGAGTTCACGGTTCACGTATTGCTGAAGCCTGGCTTGGAGGATTTTGAGCATTACTTTACTAGCATGTGAGAAAGGCAGGTCAGGTGGTCTGGTATTCCCATCTCTTTCAGAATTTTCCACAGTTTATTGTGATCCACACAGTGAAAGGCTTTGGCATAGTCAATAAAGCAGAAATAGATGTTTTTCTGGAACTCGCTTGCTTTTTCGATGATCCAGCGGATGTTGGCAATTTGATCTCTGATTCCTCTGCCTTTTCTAAAACCAGCTTGAACATCTGGAAGTTCACGGTTCACATATTGCTGAAGCTTGGTTTGGAGAATTTTGAGTATTACTTTACTAGCATGTGAGATGAGTGTAATTGTGTGGTAGTTTGAGCATTCTTTGGCATTGCCTTTCTTTGGGATTGGAATGAAATCTGTTCTTTTCAAGTTCTGTGGCCACTCCTGAGTTTTCCAAATTTGCTGGCAGATTGAGTGCAGCACTTTCACAGCATTATCTTTCATGATTTGAAATAGCTCCACTGGAATTCCATCACCTCCACTAGCTTTGTTCATAGTGATCCTTTCTAAGGCCCACTTGACTTCACATTCCAGGATGTCTGGCTCTAGGTGAGTGATCACACCATCGTGATTATCTTGGTCATGAAGATCTTTTTTGTACAGTTCATCTGTGTATTCTTGCCACCTCTTCTTAACACCTTCTGCTTCTGTTAGGTCCATACCATTTCTGTCCTTTTTGAGCCCATCTTTGCATGAAATGTTCTCTTGGTATCTCTAATTTTCTTGAAGAGATCTCTAATCTTTCCCAGGTCTATTAAAACACCGATTGTTGGGCTTCTCCGCCAAAGTTTCTATGTCAGTAGGTCTGGGTACAGCTAGAGAACATGAATTTCTCATAAGTTCTTAGGTGATTCTGCTGGTGTGGGAACCACACTTTGATAATCACCAGTGTAAGACTTTAAGATTGCAAGGTCTTATATTTGTAACTAATTCAGAAGGTTTCTGAATTAATACCATACCAATACCTGGTTTGGTATTTTCAAACCAGGACACGTTTGAAAATACCTAGCAAAACAAGATAACATAAGGGTCAAAACTAAACTACAATGTGTGTGATATTGAGAGAGAGGAACTCTGGGCTGGCAGGGTTTGAGCTGAGTCCCAGGTCTGGATAGAATTAAGATCATGAGAGGAAGATGGAGGGCCTTTTAGGAAGGGTAGATTCAGAAGCAAGATAGGTAGGGACCAGTCTGTGAAGAGTGTTCAATGCCATTCTGTAGAGTTCAGATTTTAGAGTTCAGCTGCTGCTGCTACTGCTAAGTCACTTCAGTCGTGTCCGACTCTGTGAGACCCCATAGGTGGCAGCCCACCAGGCTACCCCATCCCTGGGATTCTCCAGGCAAGAACACTGGAGTGGGTTGCCGTTTCCTTCTCCAAAGCATGAAAGTGAAAAGTGAAAGTGAAGTCACTGAGCCATGTCCAACTCTCAGCGACCCGGTGGACTGCAGCCCACCAGGCTCCTCTGTCCATGGGATTTTCCAGGCAAGAGTACTGGAGTGGGGTGCCATTGCCTTCTCCTTAGAATTCAGCAAGTAGAATCCACCCCCGCCCTCAATCCACACATTATTCCTCCTGTGGCAGATAGGCACAAGGATCCAGCATACTGAAAACTTTTTAACCTTCCCAAAGACCTGTTCAGCAGAGGTGAGGGAGAGAGTAAAGGTTTTATCTTTGGTGTTGGGCGAAGATATGAATTGAGATTGAGAGGTGGATTATTTGCAGTGTTGAGTCAATGTTGTTTTTCGTAGGTTGCGGGGATGGGAAAGCCAGTAATTTTTGGATGACAAACACAAAGTAAAGCTTGTTTCTCTACGAATTTTGGTTGCCGACAGGAAAAAGAAAAATCTTGGGCAACTTTGGCTCTTGTTACACAGAGGGTCTGAAGTGGGCAAGACCATTCACTAGAGTCCAGTGCTTTTCAATCTTCAAGGTGCACGTGTAGGCATCACTTGAAACCCTTCTTAAAATGCAGATACTGATTCAGCAGGCCTGAAATGGCGCGTTTCTAACAAGTTTCCTGAGGATAATGATACTGGGTACTGTAATTTGAGGCAAGGTACCAGGGGCCATCCGGTGTGAGTTAGGGGTAGAGAGGCCCGCGGGACAGCCCTTTCGAAGGAAAGAGGATAAAGGCGATCTTTAAAGAAAGGCCCCTCTCCAGTCACTCAGGAGACTGGGGACGGTGTGGAAGAAGGGCCTGGGCAAAGCCGGGAAGGTGGCAGCCAGGGAGGGCGGCGGCGCCGAGGTGCGTCAGGTGCTAGCGTTCGGGTCGCGGCGGTCCGGGGGCACGTGGCCGCGGCGAGCCTCCGCCCGCCCCAAGCGCGATTTCTGGTCTTTGGGCCCTCGGCGGCTCCCATCGCGGCTCCCGGGCGCGCAGTGGGGACCGCGGCGGCAACCGCAACCGGTCACTCCACCGCGCGGGCGGGTGCACCTATCCCGCCGGCCCGGCGCTCTGGCTCCGGAAGCGGAAGGGGAGCGCAGGCCCGGCTGGGCGGCGGCGGCGGCGGGACTGGAGGAGAAGGAGGAGGCGGAGGTGAAGGGGGAAGAGCCGCCTGCAGCCGCGAGAGCAGTAGCGGGGAGAGCGAGCCCCCGGCGCCGGTGAGTGTGTGCAGGCGCGGGAACGCCACGACAGCCCGGCGCCCGCCCCAGCCCGCGCCCTGCCCCGCACGCTGTCCCCTGCCCGCACCTGCCCTCACCCCCGCGCAGAGCCCCGGGTCGTCTCCGTGCCCTGCCCCCCTGGGGGCTGGCCTTTCTCCCAGCATCTTCAGCCAGGGAGCTGCAGCCCCCCGCCAGCTGCCCCTCCCATTACTGGTAGTTTGGTGGTTTCCTGTTCCAGTCTACATGGTTTGGGGTAGTTTCTTGTTTGTGTGGTGCAAAAAATCTGTGCCCTGAGCTTCTCACGTATGAACTCTAGTTTCCCGTCTCTGTACCCACCCCGGAGACCTGCTAGAGATCTGGGATTTGTTCCTGCCATCACAGCTTTTCATTCATTCCCAGATCGCTGGGGAGAGGCTTCAGAGAATTTGCGGGAGGTGAAACAACTTGCTCCTTTGCTGACCTTCTGCCTGCTTCCCCCAGATCCAAGAGTGATTTTGAGAAAATGGCTTATGGATGGCAGCAGTTTGCACTTGTTACCATTCACTATAATAGGCCACTGAATTTTAACCATTTAATGCTGTGGTCTTTTTCAAGCTGTATTTGGGTCATGTATTAAGATCCTTTCTGCGTCAGTGGAGGATGTCTGTACCTCTAGGGCGAAGGGAACCTGACTGGTTATTATTTGAAAATATTTCATTATAGCCATCTATAAAAGTACAAGAGGAAAAAAAGTCAAGGTCGTTGTGGGCGGGTCATAAATCATAGTGTAAAGTTACAGTATAAAATAAAGACCAGTAAGTATAATTAAGCACGCTGGCTAAAAGTATTTGTCAAATGGATCCAAGATCTGTTATGCTAATATGCGTACTTTAAATATTCACTACCTTCCTTGAAGAAAAAAGTAATAATAATTTTCATTTGATGTCTGTTCAGTACATGCCATTCCTTGACTAAAGGCTGTTGATGTAATGTCTTGTTAAATCCTTCCAACTCCTCAGATTTTTTTTTAAGAATAAAATCCAGAGAGTTGCTTTATTTTGCCTTAGGTGTGCTGTGTTGTCATGGCAAAAACTATTTTTGAAAAGATAAGATGAGAAATCAGTTAGAAAGAACCAAATAATTTGGTGTTGTGGAAAGATAAACTCGGTCTCTATCTAGCTGTGGTTTTATGGGTAGGTCAGTGACCAATGACATTTTTCATCTATACAACCAGGTGAAGTGAAGTGAAGTCACTCAGTCGTGTCCGACTCTTTGCGACCCCCATGGACTGTAGCCTGCCAGGCTACTCCATCCATTGATTTTCCAGGCAAGAATACTGGTGTGGGTTGCTTTCTCCAGAGGATCTTCCCTACCCAGGGATTGAACTAGGGTCTCCCTCGTTACAGGTAGACTCCTTAACATCTGAGCAACCAGGAAATTGGGCCAAATTCTTTAAGTCTTATTTTAGCTGTCCCATGCTTATTTGGAATATGCTAAGTTTGTAAATAATTTAAGACCCATTAACATGTTAAAGATACCAGAAGAAGTATTAGTAAAATTATATCAAAATAGAACCAAAAATGTATAAATCCATACTTTTAGCATAATATTTGCTGCTGCTGCTAAGTTGCTTCAGTCGTGTCTGACTTTGTGTGACCCCATAGAAGGCAGCCCACCAGGCTACCCCGTCCCTGGGATTCTCCAGGCAAGAACACTGGAGTGGGTTCCATTTCCTTCTCCAGTGCATGAAAGTGAAAAGTGAAAGTGAAGTTGCTCAGTCGTATCTGACTCTTTGCATCCCCCATGGACTGCAGCCTACCAGGCTCCTCCGTCCATGGGATTTTCCAGGCAAGAGTACTGGAGTGGGGTGCCATCGCCTTCTCCAGCATAATATTTGGTGTAGTACTATTCCAGAATTCCTCATTTGGAGATCAAACAATAGGATTATATTAAGTCCTTTTAAATTGTTGTGATTTCTGTTTAACATACTTTTGAAGCCATAGTTGAAATAAATGAACTAGAGTTATTTTAAATGAAATGATAACTGTGTCACATTGCCGACTTCTGGGGTGTTTTGCTTAATGAAAGAAATTTAAGCATTTAAAAATGCAAACATGGAACCATCAGCTTAACAGGTAGGTTCTTATGAAGCAATCAGTGAATCATAAAATTTTGTGCTTCTTATTTACTCACTGCCCGATTTCTCTAATTCATAGAGATGGATTCAGAGCCTGTGGAAAAGCACATGGGTAAAATAATGTCATGTATTAGTGAAGAAATGAATTGAGAAGTCTAGTAATGTCTCCATGGAGCTTTTTTTTCAGGAATTGTAATTGAATGTGAGTCAATAAAATCTTTCTCAGTGTAGAAGACTACATAGTGATATTATCAGTTCTACCAGACATAACAGGGAAGGCAAAGGAAAAGCTATTTGCATTACCAGGCAGTTGTCCCCTAAGCTCAGTTTTACTTTTGTATTAAGGAATGAAGGCATTTTATTTTACTGTAGTGAAACATTAGGACTCAGTTTCAGTTTCTCAAACACACTAAAAACAAATGGCACTTTAGCATTGAGAAAAATCGGTGCATTAATACGTCTTATTAAAGTTGAAAATGTTAAAAAATTTAGGTGAATGACAAGAAGAAATGGAAAAACACGTCTTTCTTATTATTAGAATATTGATTTTTTTTGGTTAAGAACCTGGTAAGTTGAGTTTTCTGAATGTTGAGCTTTAAGGCAACTTTTTCACTTTCCTCTTTCACTTTCATCAAGAGGCTCTTTAGTTCTTCACTTTCTGCCATAAGGGTGGTGTCATCTGCATATCTGAGGTTATTGATATTTCTCCCAGCAATCTTGATTCCAGCTTGTGCTTCTTCCAGCCCAGTGTTTCTCATGATGTACTCTGCATATAAGTTAAATAAGCAGGGTGACAATATACAGCCTTGATGTACTCCTTTTCCTATCTGGAACCAGAAGTGAAGAAGAACTAAAGAGCCTCTTGATGAAAGTGAAAGTGGAGAGTGAAAAAGTTGGCTTAAAGCTCAACATTCAGAAAACTAAGATCATGGCATCTGGTCCCATCACTTCATGGCAAATTGATGGAGAAACAGTGGAAACAGTGGCAGACTTTATTTTTTGGGGCTCCAAAATCACTGCAGATGGTGACTACAGCCATGAAATTAAAAGACACTACTCCTTGGGAGAAAAGTTATGACCAACCTAGACATTATATTCAAAAGCAGAGACATTACTTTGCCAACAAATGTCCGTCTAGTCAAGGCTATGGTTTTTCCGATAGTCATCCGTGGATGTGAGAGTTGGACTATAAAGAAAGCTGAGTGCTGAAGAATTGATGCTTTTGAGTTGTGGTGTTGGAGAAGACTCTTGAGAGTCCCTTGGACTGCAAGGAGATCCAACCAGTCAATCCTAAAGGAGATCAGTCCTGAGTGTTCACTGGAAGGACTGATGTTGAAGCTGAAACTCCAATCCTTTGGCCACCTGATGTGAAGAGCTGACTCATTTGAAAAGACCCTGATGCTGGGAAAGACTGAAGGCAGGAAGAAAAGGGGATGAGAGAGGATGAGATTGTTGGATGGCATCACTGACTCAATGTACATGAGTGTGAGTAAACTCCGGCAGTCGGCGATGGACAGGGAGGCCTGGTGTGCTGCAGTCCATGGGGTTGCAAAGAGTCGGACGCGACTGAGCAACTGAACTAAACTGAAATTGAGTTAGCCTAGTTTGAAGAGCATATCTTAATAGATACAAAATACCACTACTTGCATTGGTAGCTACCTGTCCCAAAGTAATGTGATGGTAGTTTATTAACTTATTTCCCTCTTTTGATGTACTCTGGCAAAAAAATGTGATATTTGCAAAGTTTGTCTTCTGTCTTTTAGACCCCTGTTTCCTGGTGCTTTTTCTCTCAAGTGGGTTAACTTTGTCCATTTAAGAACTGAATAAGTTTCTGCTCTCTGTCTGTTGCTACCACTTCCACAAAAGGGCAGGTTAGGTAAAAATGAGTATTTTACTACTCACTGATTCATTTAATTTTAATTTTAACTTAACATGCTCCACTGTGGTCTCAACCTGACTTCTGATTTTAAGCCTTTTATCAGTAATTATGGAATAAATAACTTTTTTTTTTTTTTTTTTCTATTGTAGGATTTTCAGCTTCAGCAAGCAAGGAGAGATTTTTTTTCTTTCAGTATTATTGTTTTTAAATCATGTCTGCTTTGGTAAAGCCTGGTGTGCAGGAAATCTAATTTAGCTTTTTGGTTTTTTTTTTTCCCCCCAATCTGTTCTTGGTACAGTGGGTACTAGATAGGGATAAGTAGCTGACTTGCCTTTCCTCATGGAAGAACATGTCTATTCACATCCAGGAAATGCCAGAGCCTTATTTCTGGCTTTTCCTGTAGCTGAAGGTTTTTCCCTTGTGCTGTTTTTTGAACAGAAGTTACCTGTGTTCAAAGGTAGGGAGCTTCTGTCCCTACCCTGTATTTAATACCAGTTCTTTCCTGGCTGCCCTGTCCCTTTTCCTGTGTGGGATGAAGAGTCCCACATAGGCCGTTTGTACTGACTGAAACAATATTCAGTTCAGTTCAGTCGCTCAGTCGTGTCCGACTCTTTGCGACCCCATGAATCGCAGCACTCCAAGCCTCCTTGTCCATCACCAACTCCTGGAGTTCACTCAGACTCACGTCCATCGAGTCATTGATGCCATCCAGCCATCTCATTCTCTGTCGTCCCCTTCTCCTCCTGCCCCCAATCCCTCCCAGCATCAGAGTCTTTTCCAATGAGTCAACTCTTCGCATGAGGTTAATTCATATCATCCCACACCTTTTGAGTTATTTTTGTTTTTTTTTTGTTAGGAGATTTGTTTTTTGTTAGAAGAAGTCACATTGCAATACACTTTTAATAATGGTATTAATTTAGTTTTTTTTTTTTTTCACCTATGAAGCAGATACACAGAAGAGCCTCAGCTTATGTTCAGTTCTGCCCAGAATATAGTGACTTAAGGACTTGTTCTAGGAAGTGGATTCTTGAAACCATCAGTGGTACAGGTTTGATACTTTGTTCACCCACATTTTCACAGGGTCTTGTTAGAGACCTTAGCAGATGGGCCAGAATTCCCAACTATAATTATGTTTTTCCTTAGCTTTTGAAATCAGGTCCTGATTTTCTCCCATGCTTCATTCCTTAACTCACCAGGCCTTCTACTTTTACCTGAAAAAGATTTAGCTCAGTCACTCTATTTTTAGATGAAATCTCTGTTTTTGGTTTTTTGCTTGAGGAGACCTCATGCATGCCTGCCTGGTGGAAATACAACCTCCCTACGTGCTTATAGTATTATGCAAGGGAAAAGGCTGTATACTGTCTGAGGTTTCACATCCCTTGACAAGTAGCTCTCAGATTCTGGTGTTAGAAAAGGTAGATAGCTGGGTATAGTTAAATTGTTCGTGCCTCTAAGTCACGGCAGTCATGTCCAACTCTTTGCGACCCAATGAACTGTAGTCCGCCAGACTCCTCTGTCCATGGGATTCTCCAGGCAAGAGTACTGGAGTGGGTTGCCGTGCCCTCCTCCAGGGGATCTTCCCGACCCAGGGATTGAACTTGCATCTCTTACCTGCCTCTAGCGCCACCTCAAATCACTGCTTTAATGATGGCAACCCAGAAACATTGTTTCCTCTTGGAGTTTTTAAGACTAGATGTAAAATTCATCTTTAAGTCCTTCCTTCCCCTTACAAACTCCCATTTAAAATTACCATTGTTGGAGGTGTTTCCTATTTGCCAGGCAATTTCTCCTTTAGGTATGACAGTCACCTTGTATGTTGATATTTTAATCAGCATATTAGAGATGGTTAAACTGAAGCTTGAAAAGAAACTGAAGCTTAAAGAGCTAATAAAAGGCTCTGTCATAATTTGAATGTGACTCTCTTAAAGAGAGTTTAAGATTAATTTCCTACTCTGTTAAAATAAACGGAATACCTCTGTGATATTTTAAAAATTGCAGACCTATTTGGCTAACTATTAATGACATTTGTATCCTGATATTTTAGGTAGAATTACTTGACTAGTTTCTCAGAGTTGATAAAATTAGAAGTTAAATAGCTGTATAAATATATATAGTTATATATTTATGTTTTTAAGATTCATTTAAAGCTGCAGTTATAAGGTTTAAATTTTATATATTTGTATAATATGTTAACCATTTTATTTTGACACTGTTGGGGGGGGTTTTTTTTTTTTTTTTTTGTTTGTTCTGT
>SJYT01047504.1:23666-35640 GCA_006410635.1 Cephalophus harveyi
TTTTTTTTTTTTGGTTTGTCCTGTAAATCATCAATTGCAGTCTTTCACACACAGTGATGTTAAAAATAATTAACTTTTTGTAGTTACTGAGTTTTGAGATATTCTTTGCTTTCACAAAATTTCTTGGGTTTTTAAGACTAGGCTTGCTTTTATATCACATGGGTGAGATTTGATTCTACAGTAATGGCCATGCTGAATAGATAAAATGCTTATCTCATTTTCAGTGCTATGGCTGTGATGTGTTCTAATAACTGTAAATACAAAGTAGGGTTTTTTCCCCTTGATTTTAAGCTGGTGAATGCCTAGGGTTTGACTCATGGATGGTTGACTTGTGCTGTTACCTAATGTTACTGACAGAAACCACTGCTTTTCTGTAAACGTTAAGAAGCCACCCTGGAGTCCTAACCCAAGCAGAATTACTGACTTTGGCCATGTTTCAGAGCACTTCCTTGTACCACACTTAATTCTGTTTGAGGTCTTTTCTAGAAGATGAGTTCATTCATTGCTGTTAGAATAGCAGCTCCTTTTGCTAAGTCATTCTGTATTTTGTCTCTGAGAAGCAAATGTGCAAGCCATGGAGACCACTTTAAGTTAGCTTAGCAAGCTAGAGTAGAAACAAGTTACATTTTACAATTGAACAATCATGATCCATAGAAAAAGTGACCTTGGGAGAAAAATGCAGTTAAAACAAAGAAGTCTATAAAGGGAATGGAAATGCAGTGATAATAATTTTGATATTTTCTTCCACATCCTCTGTATGTAAAAGGTTCCTATTGCTATGGTAAGCAGCATGCATAGCAAACTCACAACTTGTCTTTTATTTCCTTTCTTGAGGAATGGTACCACCATTCACCTAGACCCTAAGCCAAAAACTTGGGAGTCATCCTAGAATCTGCCCTATGTGTGATTGATCACCATGTCCTGTTAGTTTTACTCTTAAGTTCTTATTCTGCCCTTTTCCAGCATACCTCCTGTCTTTTAAGTTTTCCATCCTCATCCCTTCTCCTTCCTACTTCCTTTAGAAACTACTGCTTTTGGGGTACTTACCATATGCCCTCATCTCTCAACTGAATAGCCAGTAAACCTCGCTTATTTCATATAGTCAGTCTTGGAGCTTTATCCATCCGCTCAAGTTTGTTCTTCAGAGTGTTGCTCTTCTTTCTAAAATGCACATTTCATCACGGCATTCTTTTGCCTATAATCCTTTAGTATTTTCTAAACTACTGTCTTCAGGGTGAAGTCCAAACTCATTGGCATGGTTTAACAGTGTTTTTTACTCTGTCTACTTGTAGGTCATGAAATCAGTCTAGTAGGCTGTGACCAACATTATATATTTTCATTAAAGTGAAATACAATAAAATAGTGCAGTATATATCACATATAGCCTGGATAAATGTCACTTCATTAAACTTTTTCAGTTATATATTTTATACCTATGAAATATATACTCACATATCTCATGTATTTCTGTATATTTGCTACTAGATGTTCTGAACTGTATTTCTTAAAGATGATTGTTCTCGAAAGGTTTAACATGTTTTATCTGATTCTTGTGTATGAAATGACTCATTTCAGTGTACTTAGATTTTCTTTGCCTCCCTTATACCTTTGCTTACTTTGCTCTCTGATTCAGAAGAGTCTCTGTTTTTCATCATTTCAAGGTTTCACTTGCTCCAGAAATCTTTTCTTGGTGGCAACACTAAAAGAAAATTTTCACCACAGCCTGGTAGACACATAAATATTCACGACTGAAAAAAGTCCCATGAACCCTTCCTCTACGAGATACATTACTGCCCCATTGCCCTCTGTCTTACTTTGTCTTGGTTGGTGTTGATCATGTCTGTTTACGAGTTTGTCTCTGTTGAGAGTAGGTCTGGTCTCTCTTTTCTTTTTTAAATCTATACGCAGTGCCAAGGCTTGGTATATAGACAATAAGAAGTGATTGAATTAGTGAAATTCTGGATCAGTATGTTTTCTAGAACTCTTTACAGTAACTCTTAAACTCTTACTGTTTAAGCTTGAACTATAGAAATTAACTTTAATGATTGATTCTCTTAATTATTTCATTTTAGGAGGATAACTTTTTTCCTTAAAACATTTAAATGAATATGTGCTTCTATTTTTTAAACTCTTTATGTTTATCAATTGTGATTAGATAGTCCTAGTCTAACATCTTGATAGATATTACATTGCATTTTGTCAGATCAGTGACCTCAGAATCTACTGTTATTTTGTGATTTGTGGTCAAGAAGTTTGATGAAGCTAAGTACTGGACACACAACACTTAATTTGATTTTATGGGAACTGGGTAGTTTCAAAAGAGAAAACTTTCATGTATAATGGCAGTCAAATAAAGATTTTTGGGGGCTGGCAGAATTAGATATGAAGACAGAATTAAGTGGAGTTGGATCATTTTATTTCTAAATTTAAACTTTTGTAATTGGTGATTTTTCAGTTAGAATATTTAGTTGTTTACAATTTGTATCATTGTTGTGAGATCATTTTTATTAAACCATTAATAGAGTCTCATGGAGAACTGCTGTTGAGGAGAGATCCATTTGTTGGGATGCAATAAAAAAAAAAAAAGAATAATCAAGATAAAACTGCTAAATCCAAGTACCAGAAAAATTACAACACATCTCAGTGAATTTGCAAGTGGTAAGTGCATTTAATTTTAATGGGAATATATTTCTTAGTTCTGTGGCATAGTATCCTTAAAGTGTTATGTTTAGATGAATTTTAACAATCTTTCATTTGCAAAAAAATATACTTTATGTTTATGTAAAGTTTTTCATGTTAAAACTTTAACCACATTTTCTTAAACAAGGCTTTTTCCACAGCGGGGAAAAAAAAATCTGTAAATAATATTGAAACATCTTCCTAAATTATATGTCTTATATGGCTTTATTGCTAATGCTTCTGTGCTGCATTTTTAAAGATACTAATTTGAAAAACATTCCATATAAAGATAATGCATAGTGATAAAGAGAGGCTAAAGTGAAAATTTCTGGTGGGCATGGCAACCCGCTCCAGTATTCTTGCCTGAAGTGTCCCATGGACCCCAGAGCCTGGTGAGCTATAGTCCATAGGGTCACAAAGAGTTGAACACAGCTGAAGCGACTGAGCACAAGCACACTTATTTCTTAATAAGCTTAGACTTATACATAAATATACGTACAAAATGTGATGGCATTCTTTCTCTCCATCCTTTCCTTCCTCAGCCTAGTGGTAACTACTGTTAACAGTTTGGTAGGTGTATTTTCTTCCACACATACAGAAATAACTACACATTATTTTTTTTTCTAACAAAAAAAGAATCACGTTGCATAAACTTTTCTGTAACTTTCCCCTGCAGCATTTAATTATGAAAGATTCTAAGCAAAAGAACTGAAAGAATTTCATACTGTAATACCTTCATACCCATCACCATAATTCTACAACTAATGTTTTACTGAACTACATCACATGCTCGTCCATCTCTGAGTCCATCCATTAGTCCGTGTTTTTGGGGATCCATTTGAAAGTAAACTGCAGTCATCTGTGCACTTCCTTCCCCCTCTCCCAATACTTCAATGTACATATCATTAACTAGAGTTAAGCATTGGCTTAAAGAATTTTTTTTTTTTTAAGGTGAATTGACATACGATGAAATGCACCCATATTAGGTGCTCATTTGCTCGGTTTCAACAAATTTATAACCTGTATATCTCAAATTTGTGTCAAGATAGAGATCTTTATCGGCACCCCAGAAAGTTCCCTTATACCTTTTCCTAGTTCACCTCTCTCCTGCCCTCCTTTCAGGGAGATATCCACCCCCCATAGATTTTGCCATGTAACTCTCTTCTTTTCACTCAACACTTGTGTGGGTAGCCATATGCAAATCTTGATCATCTTGCTATCCTTCTTTAAAAATTACAATAGCTTGGAAATAGTCTCTGCTGTGGCTGTATTGTGATTTACAGTATATGACCATTTCCCTCTCTCTGTATGGGCATTTGTTGTTGTTTAGTTGCTAAGCTATGTCCAGTGTTTTGAGACCCCATGGACTATAGTCCACCAGATGCCCAGGCAAGAATACTGGAGAAGGTTATCATTTTCTCCTCCAGGGGACCCTCCCAACTCAGGGATCGAACCCCTCACTTCTGCTTGGCAAGCGGATTCTTTATCACTGAGATCACCTGGGAAGCCCCTACCTGGGTATTTAGGTTGTGCCATATTTTTGTGATTATAAAAAGTGCTATATAGAACATCCTTTTATGTATATAAACCTGTACACTCTAGTGATTGATTTTATAGATATGACTAGAAATAAAACTGCTGAATCAGAGTATTTGACATTTTAATAGATACTGCCAAATTGCCCTTCAAAGATGATTGTATCAGTTTACATGCTTATCAGCAATGAATTGAAAGTGTCCTTTTCTCGGTGCCCTTTCAACATTGGGTGTCATCTAAAATTTTGTCAGTACAAAGGATGAAAAATACAACTAGTGATTTCACATTTTTCTAGTCAGCAGTGATTAACTGTTGGATTTTTTTTGTCCTTTGTGAATTGCCTCTCCATGTATTTAATGACTCTTACTAGTAATGTGGTATATTCTGTTTTCCAAGGATGCTTTGTCTTTTAATTTTGTTTTTGCTGTGTTTTGAGCTTCAGAAATTTTAATCTTTATGTGATCAAACATGGCTTATGGGGTCTTACTAAAAATCTTTCTCATTCTAAGATTATAAAATCACTTACTATATATGTTCTTCTGTTAGTTTTTCTTTTTATTTGAAATTTTGAAGAGAAAGAGAAATTCACTGTGAACTTAGGTGCCAGTAAAAAAAATTCATATGGAGAGTGAGAGTCGAATTGACCTTGAAGTATGAGTTGAATTGAATAGAGCGTACAAAATGGCAGGGACATTTTGGACAGAAGGAATGAGAGAGGTATATATATTCTTATTCATGGAACAATAATAAGACCACCGGCTGACATGGTGAGTCATATAAAACTGTGAGTTTAGAGATGCTCATTTGGCCCAATTTCTTGTTAATTATTTTGCCTTAACTTTTATCATTTTCCAAAATCTGCATTCTGGTGTTATAATTTTCCGCCATAGTTTTCTGTCACTTTTCATAGTGACTTCAATATTCTTTCTGAGGAAAATACATAGTAAAATTTAGTTGCCTGAAAAAGGCAGAAAAGGAAAGGTGGTTTCCTACGAGAGTAGGTTGAACATTGTAAATATTTACATGGTCTAGTTTAGTAGAGTTGAGTTATAATTTATTTGAAAAAAAAAAAAAAAAGTTGTGCTGTAGTAATTTATATTATTAATGAAGTTGGTCACAGCACCCAAGTATAGTTACCAGATAGCAATCTTCAAAAATGTTGAAGTACCGGTGTGTCCACTAGTTACATCAAAGAGTTATGAGCTCATCACTTAATATACAAATTAATGCACTGAATTCTCTAGCTGATGAAAGTATTTACAGATGCCACCCTTAAAACCACGTAGCAACATAGTGTTCAATTTGGTTGTTGCTCAGGATGTGTAATAGTTTCTGTCCAGCCGTGAGCCACGCCTGGTAGGTATTAACTGAGAGGCGCGATCCTGCAGCCCTACCAGTTACACGTTTCTGGTTGTCATCTGATTTGGAGCTCTTGGAAGGCTACTGCTTTTGTCTCTACAGTCCAGTTGTAAGGATTAAGTGGCACTAATTTTCACTGATCAGGTATTCTTTTTTAAAAAATATTCAACGTCTTACTTGTTCATTCTTTTATATTTCTACCCTTAGCTCACTTTTCCTTCGGGGATTCTTGTTCTTTTAGAGCTTGTTGTCTGTGTATGTTTATATCCAGGAAAAAACAGACACATTTTAAACTGTGCTTTTCATTAATAGTTTCTGTTGTGAGGAATGTGTTGCAGTGATAAGAAAAATTTGTTATTCTCTGGTAGAGGAGAATGAAAATAGAGTTTAAAAGTGATAATTTTGCTACATGTTTTGCTGGGTTTTATGCATCTCTGTTTCTGATACTAATATATTTAGAAATAAGTAATGGCATTACTCTGTTCTATATAATTATTGAAATTTATTGTCTGTTTTTTAGTCCTGAATGGAACTGAAACACTAAAAGAAGATATGTGAAGTTAATGATACTGATCACGTTGAGAGACAGAGACTTCTGTCATTTCTTTTAGCACTTGATAGTTGGCCAGATTGTAAAAATAAACACTCTTTTTAGCGTTTCTCTTTTTTAGGTATGTTGATAGCTTATCATTTGCATTTGAGTTCATTGACTTTTTACAATAATGATACCTAGAAAATTAAATAGCATGCTTTATCCTCTGTGGCTTTCCTTACTTTGATGATACTGATAGATCTTTTAATTTTCTAGTTAAAAGGTAATGAAGTTCAACCTTTACTTTTTTAAAGGTCTAGGCATTATTTCAATTTTAAAATTCGTGCATAAAGACTTAGAGATCAAATCTGATTTAAAGAGTTGGGTGGTGTTGCATTTGAATTCTTGTCTTTTTTTTTTTTTTCCTGCATTTCCAGTGTTTCAAGATTCTAGGGATAATAGGATAGAGTGTTCTTTAAGTAATCTTTAATCTTTTTTTTTTTTTCTTTGTCCTGGTAGCTTTGTAACTTTAAAGAACATTGGCAAGGCCTCTAAAGGGTAGTTCTGTGAGGCTCTTCAACTGATGATACATTATTCCTAGAGTGAAGTAGTCTGATATATGTTAGAAATCTGGAAGATACCCTCCAAAAGCTTACTGGTTTGATTCTACAACTAATTTCTCCAAAACTAATTTTGACTTTTGTCTTCTCTTAGCCCGAATGAATCGTTGTCTTTAATTTCATCCTCCACACCAGAGCTTTAATAATTTATTTAAAGTATAAACCTCACTATGTTCCTGCCCCCCTGCTTTAGTAGCTTTCCGAGAATTTGTCTTTGAATGGCATCTTTGTCATGATATAGCCCCTTATTTCTTACCGCGTGCTCTCCCCTAAAAGTTTGTAAGTCTTAAATACCTCCGACACTTCCTTCTGTTTCCAGTCCTGTTGGCACTTTTCTTTGGTTGGATAACTTTTACTCTTCTTTTAAGATTGAACTCTGCTCCAGGGAGTCTTGTCTTGATTTAGTTAGTCCCCATTTGTGCCTATAGTAATATATTGTCCACATCCCTGGAATGTATTATATCATATTAAACCCATCTTATGACTTTTTCCTCCATTAGACTGTTACTTCCTTCAAGCAAAGATCATGTCCTATTCATCATTGTATTCACAGTGTCTAGCAAGTGACTGGTGTATGGAGTTGGCTCATTGAATATTTGTTGAACTGAGTTCAACTCATTGCTCTACATCTGAAGTCATAGTGAAGCTCCTGGATTAGTGGTTCCTGGATACCAGTCAACTGTATCAGAGACACCTGGAGACCATTTTATCAATAGAACATTTTAGTGGTTTTGGGACATTACTCTGGGAATAAGTGTTTTTAAAAAGCTCCTCAACTGATTCCCATTTGCTTACAGGTTTGAGAAATATTGAACTAGTTTATTACTGTATTATTCCATTGTATTTTATGTAAAAAAGTTGCCGCCTAGACCTTACATGAATACTGTCGCTCAGTTGTGTCTGACTCTTTGCAACCCTATGGACTGTAGCATGCCAGGCTCCTCTGTCCATGAAATTTTCCAGGCAATACTACTGGAGTTGGTTGCCGTTTCTTACTCCAGGGGATCTTCCTGTTTCAGAGATCAAACCCACGTCTCCTGCATTGCAGGCAGATTCTTTACCACTGTGTCACATGGGAAACCGAAACCTTATATGGTAATTTATTATTGAGGATTTATAAGTTGTATCTACTAAAGGACATATTTTAAGTCACTTTTTCATACCTGTGTAGAAATATCTTAACTTTAAGCATCTCATTGTGAGACGTGTTAGCATTTTGTTAACACCGAACTGAAAAAACCCACATTTTAAGCAGGAGTCTTCTTGAATTGGTAGTATTAATAATATTAGTTGGGCTTCATTCCATGAACTTAAGTATTTCTGGCAATTTGTATTTACTTTTCATTTTTTATTATAATTTTTCAAAATGATTTTTAAGCATTTTATTATTTAAGAATTAAATTGAACAAATCTTAAGTGTATTGCTCAGTGAATTTTTACATATATACATACCATAAAGCAACAGGTCAACATATAGAACATTTCTATCTCCTCAAAGTTTCCCCCGTGTCCCTTTCCAGTCAGTAAACATTCTTCCCACCGTGAGATGGGTACTCTTGACTTGGATGACCATCAGCTAGTCTTATGTACAAGACTTTTTTAGTAGTTTTAATAATATCTTTTGGTGAATATATGCACTTATGTCCCTTGAACTTATACATGGAATTGCTGAGCTAAAGACAGACTTATGTTTAGCTTCAGAAGGTAATGCCAGTTTATTCTGTGATCTCAATCCATAATGAAAATTGAAATTAAATTATTCGAAGCTTATGGTGAAATTTGAATAGTCTAAAACTTCCCTTTGTTTTCCAAAGGGTTTTATATTGTCAAAAATATATGTACAAAGAAAATCCGTGTCATTTTATAGTTGCCAATAAGGTAGTTTTGTTTTAGTCAGATAATTTTTCCTATGTAAGTAATTGTTTTCTCTTTCCCTTTCCTTAGGTTCATCTTCGCTTGTACATTGGTGGGCAGTCACAGGGCTGCAGCATGGGTCTCCGGATTCACTTTGTTGTTGACCCACATGGTTGGTGCTGCATGGGTTTGATTGTCTTTGTCTGGTTATACAACTTTTTTTTAATTCCCAAAATTGTCCTCTTTCCTCACTATGAAGAAGGACATATTCCAGGCATATTAATAATAAGTAAGTTTCTAAATCTTTATTTTCTTGTATAATTAAAGATTTTTTTCTCATTGTGAATATTTTTGGAGTGTAATACCATTATATAACCATCCTTTTAATATTATTCCTGTCTCTTATACACATCTAGATGTGTATAAGAGACAGACTTTAAAGAACATTGGCAAGGCCTCTAAAGGGTAGTTCTGTGAGGCTCTTCAACTGATGATACATTATTCCTAGAGTGAAGTAGTCTGATATATGTTAGAAATCTGGAAGATACCCTCCAAAAGCTTACTGGTTTGATTCTACAACTAATTTCTCCAAAACTAATTTTGACTTTTGTCTTCTCTTAGCCCGAATGAATCGTTGTCTTTAATTTCATCCTCCACACCAGAGCTTTAATAATTTATTTAAAGTATAAACCTCACTATGTTCCTGCCCCCCTGCTTTAGTAGCTTTCCGAGAATTTGTCTTTGAATGGCATCTTTGTCATGATATAGCCCCTTATTTCTTACCGCGTGCTCTCCCCTAAAAGTTTGTAAGTCTTAAATACCTCCGACACTTCCTTCTGTTTCCAGTCCTGTTGGCACTTTTCTTTGGTTGGATAACTTTTACTCTTCTTTTAAGATTGAACTCTGCTCCAGGGAGTCTTGTCTTGATTTAGTTAGTCCCCATTTGTGCCTATAGTAATATATTGTCCACATCCCTGGAATGTATTATATCATATTAAACCCATCTTATGACTTTTTCCTCCATTAGACTGTTACTTCCTTCAAGCAAAGATCATGTCCTATTCATCATTGTATTCACAGTGTCTAGCAAGTGACTGGTGTATGGAGTTGGCTCATTGAATATTTGTTGAACTGAGTTCAACTCATTGCTCTACATCTGAAGTCATAGTGAAGCTCCTGGATTAGTGGTTCCTGGATACCAGTCAACTGTATCAGAGACACCTGGAGACCATTTTATCAATAGAACATTTTAGTGGTTTTGGGACATTACTCTGGGAATAAGTGTTTTTAAAAAGCTCCTCAACTGATTCCCATTTGCTTACAGGTTTGAGAAATATTGAACTAGTTTATTACTGTATTATTCCATTGTATTTTATGTAAAAAAGTTGCCGCCTAGACCTTACATGAATACTGTCGCTCAGTTGTGTCTGACTCTTTGCAACCCTATGGACTGTAGCATGCCAGGCTCCTCTGTCCATGAAATTTTCCAGGCAATACTACTGGAGTTGGTTGCCGTTTCTTACTCCAGGGGATCTTCCTGTTTCAGAGATCAAACCCACGTCTCCTGCATTGCAGGCAGATTCTTTACCACTGTGTCACATGGGAAACCGAAACCTTATATGGTAATTTATTATTGAGGATTTATAAGTTGTATCTACTAAAGGACATATTTTAAGTCACTTTTTCATACCTGTGTAGAAATATCTTAACTTTAAGCATCTCATTGTGAGACGTGTTAGCATTTTGTTAACACCGAACTGAAAAAACCCACATTTTAAGCAGGAGTCTTCTTGAATTGGTAGTATTAATAATATTAGTTGGGCTTCATTCCATGAACTTAAGTATTTCTGGCAATTTGTATTTACTTTTCATTTTTTATTATAATTTTTCAAAATGATTTTTAAGCATTTTATTATTTAAGAATTAAATTGAACAAATCTTAAGTGTATTGCTCAGTGAATTTTTACATATATACATACCATAAAGCAACAGGTCAACATATAGAACATTTCTATCTCCTCAAAGTTTCCCCCGTGTCCCTTTCCAGTCAGTAAACATTCTTCCCACCGTGAGATGGGTACTCTTGACTTGGATGACCATCAGCTAGTCTTATGTACAAGACTTTTTTAGTAGTTTTAATAATATCTTTTGGTGAATATATGCACTTATGTCCCTTGAACTTATACATGGAATTGCTGAGCTAAAGACAGACTTATGTTTAGCTTCAGAAGGTAATGCCAGTTTACTCTGTGATCTCAATCCATAATGAAAATTGAAATTAAATTATTCGAAGCTTATGGTGAAATTTGAATAGTCTAAAACTTCCCTTTGTTTTCCAAAGGGTTTTATATTGTCAAAAATATATGTACAAAGAAAATCCGTGTCATTTTATAGTTGCCAATAAGGTAGTTTTGTTTTAGTCAGATAATTTTTCCTATGTAAGTAATTGTTTTCTCTTTCCCTTTCCTTAGGTTCATCTTCGCTTGTACATTGGTGGGCAGTCACAGGGCTGCAGCATGGGTCTCCGGATTCACTTTGTTGTTGACCCACATGGTTGGTGCTGCATGGGTTTGATTGTCTTTGTCTGGTTATACAACTTTTTTTTAATTCCCAAAATTGTCCTCTTTCCTCACTATGAAGAAGGACATATTCCAGGCATATTAATAATAAGTAAGTTTCTAAATCTTTATTTTCTTGTATAATTAAAGATTTTTTTCTCATTGTGAATATTTTTGGAGTGTAATACCATTATATAACCATCCTTTTAATATTATTCAGTACACGTTTAACAATTGTTATGCAAAATAACTATTTAAAATTAGTATATTTTAGAAAGTCCTCTTGGCAATATTATTTGATGAATGAAATGAGTTAATCATTTTTCCATCTTATCTCTGAGAATTTAGGCTGATGCTATTAACTAAAATATACTTTTAGCCTTTAAATATGCTTGTCAAAAAACATTTTGAAGGGTAAATACTGATTTTATTTATTGTTTTATTTTCAAGTATTCTATGGCATTGCCATGTTTTGTCTGGTTGCTTTAGTGAGGGCCTCAATAACTGATCCAGGAAGACTTCCTGAGAACCCAAAGATCCCACATGGAGGTATGGTGCTCTTCAGATTCATCAGTTTTACTATGTCAGAACTATCATCTGTATTAATGTATATTATTGCCTTTAGTATATTAATTACAGATGTCATCTAAGCCACTTTCGTGTCTCTTCTCAAGTGTTTTCTTTCCAGATTTCTCAATTTACAACCACAAATCCCAGCTTACTCCTCGAATCTGCCATCTCTGGCTCTCCTTTTCAGTTGAGTTGTTTATTTGTCCCTCACTCCTCGCATCCTAGATCTGTATAACCTCTGTGAGGGTGTAGATTTTTTGTTTTTT
>SJYT01047504.1:38512-65898 GCA_006410635.1 Cephalophus harveyi
AATTAAAGTAGGGTATCTTTTTTAAAAAATTGAAAACTACCTACTCTTCTCTTTTGTTACTTATGTTTACAATCTTTCATTTAAAAAAAATTAAACTTATCATGTTTTAGCAAGGATTTAGTGATTATCTATGGTGTGCTTGGTGTCACACTTTGCGTATACTAATATTCACTTGGAATATTGAAGTTAGGTTAATTTTACTATACCCATAATTTTAGTGAGGTTAGGGTATAGTTTTCCATAAATGATACAAAGTTTAAAAATTGTTATAAAGGTAAAATTCCATGTCAAGAAGTGTTAAGATTATATATTCTGTATAACACTTGTCTTGGTAGATAACAGTCCCGTGGAGTTTGTAATGGCTCTAGCTAGAGCAGTTCTTAATGGAAATAAATTACTTTTTCCTTTATTCCTGTAAAATTCATGTTTTTAGCACAAAGCCTAGTTGTGTGCTTGTTCACAGCAGACTAGAGGAAACTTACTTGGTGGTAGGATAGAGTTTTGTAAAGGACTCCTTTATTTCCATTAAAGAGTAATTTTCTTGTAATCTTCTTCACTTCTGAAACTATTTTAGTACGTCTTAAATGCATCTGAACTGTTTTTCCATTCCTCTGTCATAAATATTGCCAAATAAATCCATTCAAAAAATGGCTTTGTGTGGGAAGTTTGGGGGGATGCCGTCTCTGTTTATGCAGTTGATTTTGACTTACTAATCTTTGAAACATTCAGAAAACGAAGATCATGGCATCTGGTCCCATCACTTCATGGGAAATAGATGGGGAAACAGTGGAAACAGTGCCAGACTTTATTTTTTTGGGCTCCAAAATCACTGCTGATGGTGACTGCAGCCATGAAATTAGAAGACGCTTACTCCTTGGAAGAAAAGTTATGTCCAACCTAGATAGCATTTTCAAAAGCAGAGACATTACTTTGCCGACTAAGGTCCGTCTAGTCAAGGCTATGGTTTTTCCTGTGGTCATGTATGGATGTGAGAGTTGGACTGTGAAGAAGGCTGATCGCCGAAGAATTGATGCTTTTGAAGTGTGGTGTTGGAGAAGNACACGACTGAGCGACTGAACTGAACTGAACTGAATCTTTGAAACCAGTACTCAGCATTATCTCTTCTGTAGAACCATTAGATAAAAAATTTCTAGAAATTAACTTGTTTCAATAAAATTGTTTTAATGTAATAATTTGATTCTAAATAAGAGTTTTGTCATTAAATTTTGCTTACAGCAATATACTGAAACCCAAATACGCTGTTTTTTTTATCCCTTAGTTTGACTATTGACAGTTTATTTTATAGTGTTTAAAATTAGAAATGTACAAAATAAAACATGCAGAGAATAGAGAAGCAACATTTACGGCAAACATTTACAATAGAGACTTAGGCACATATCTCGAAGAATTCCTATAACTCTTCTAAACACTTGTTGTTAAATTTCAACATTACTCATGTTCCTTTACTAAATGAATTTTAATTTCCTTCTCTAGAAAGGGAGTTCTGGGAATTGTGTAACAAGTGTAATTTGATGAGACCAAAGCGTTCCCATCACTGCAGCCGCTGCGGCCACTGTGTTAGGAGAATGGATCATCACTGTCCATGGTAAGAAATGAATAATTCACTTTTGAAAAAAAATGTAGTAAAAAATAGATCTTGGTACTTAGCAGATTTAAACAAAGGTTATATCGGAGTTATACAGTTTAAGAAAGCCTTTTTATAAGGAGACCTTTAATTGATCATATGCTTCTATCAACTCCCAGGGTCATTTTTTCAGAGAGCATAGATTTTTCTAACAAGGAGATATTTGAGCAGAAAACTAAAAATTAACATGCACCCAAATATACAAAAGAACTAAAGTGGTTTTATTAAATGAAGCAGTGTAGGTAAAGCATTTAGTATAGTATAAGACATATAGAGAGTATAAATTTAAATATAGTAGCTGTTACTGTTTCTAACTGTAATGTAAACCATATACATCTCATTGTTTGTATTTCCCTTCCAATTTAATTAAAGAGTAACATTTCATATACCTTATACCTTGTTTCACTTCCTTTCAGCCTTTTTTTTCAGGCTATTATGTGTTGGATATAGGAGTTAATATTACATGCTAGCTAGAAGCGGGAAAAAAAAGTGATAGTTGATTCTGCTGACTGCCAACATTTTTGGTCAGTAGGGGGCTCTCTTGTAATATTTAAAGAAAATGTTCAGTTGAGAAACAGTTTTTGAAAACAAATGCTGTGAGAGTTCTGCATTGTATCTCATTTCAAAGCTGTCACAAAAATCTGTGAAAAGATATTGTATTTAATTCTGTTTTTCTAGCATGGGATCTCTGCATAAATATTTAAACTGGTATGGTGTAGCACTTTATAAATATATCTATATACATGTATATTTATGTTTATACACACATGTATACAAAGTTAGCTACATAACAATCTTAAATTTATAACTGCATTTATCTGAGGTTGTCTCAAGGGTAGATTTTAGTTTTGTCTAGTAATGCTAATCATTTAGAGCTTCCTTTATTTTTGATAGCACAAGCTATCAGCAAGCTTTTAGTGGGAATTTGGTTTCCACTATAAAATGATTATTTGACTAGAATATAATTTCCTGAGATTCAGAAAAAATAAGAATACTGTGTTACTATGTAAAAAGGTTTAAAATTCTATCACAGGGTAGTTTAGTATATAACATACAGTTGGTGTTTTAAAAATGTGCCTGGAATTTATTCAGATTAATTCTCAAATGATTTTATAAACCTCAGTGATCTGTTTACAGTTACAGTAGTAATAGGGTTTGCTTTTTAAAGGTGTGTGAAGCAGGTATTCAGGTAAGTGATAATCACACTGAAAACTCAATTTTACATAATTTTTTGAGTAATATTTCTGATTAAAAATATAATAAATGTTCATGATGGTTGGATATAGATATTTCCTTTTAAGTGAATGCAGTAATTTAAGCTTAAAAAATCAACTATTTTATAACTTTTATATAGATTATATGTAGATTAGTATATATAGATTATATAGATTAGTGATATTATTTATTTATTTTCAAGGAATTAAGACTGACTTGGTGACCAAATAAAGTTCTTTTTAACCAAAATTCTAGGATTGGGATGAGCTCTCTGTTCCTAGGCCTTCTGTTTCCACAGTTTTAGTCACCTTCTCAGAGCCCTGGTAAGAAGAAGAGCGGAAGTACAAAGAGCCGTAGATAGGAAAAGAGGGTAGATCAGGGGCGTGAATGGATATAGGGACTTACGTGCTTGAATTCCCTAATAAAGCATTGCTGAGCTCTTCAGAGAGTGAGGGAAATGTACAGTGTGAAGCAGAAGCAAGGAGAATTTTTGGTATTTTCAGAAATTGCATTATCTTAACTGCTTAACAGCTTTAGATTTGGAGGTCACTTCTTTTGATGACCTCAGATTTACTCTATTTTTGACCCTGATCACTCTTTCTAAGGAATTTGTTACCAAAACAGTGTTTACATGTAGATGATAGTAGTGTTTCTTACAGTTCTATTCTTAAGAAGAATGCAGTGTTCATAGCAGTTATATCTCAGATTTTGGGGGGACAGAAAGGGTGGGGCAAGGATAAAGCATTTTTTAAGCAGTGGCTATTGGAGAGTATTTTTGAGTGGACACAGAAGTACTCTTCTCTGGTAGCCCCACTTACCGATAACAAAACCCAGGAAGTTTTCTTGTTTATTCAGCATGAATTCTTTCAGTCTAAGAAATGCCTCTTTCAGGTTTTCTGTTCAGTTACATATCTGCTTTTAAAAAATAGACAGCACATCTTTAATACAATTTAAGTTAGGAATTTGGCCCTATTTATTATTTTTTCAAACAGTGGCAGCATAATGCTCTAATATGTTGAAAATAAAACATTGTGAAAGATAATTTGTAATTTTGAACTAGGATTTTCTGCTGGAATTGTATTTAGAAAATTTAGATACAATAACTTTGGAACAACAAAATATTCAGCTTGCATTAGTCTTGAATTTTTGGAATTCTAACATTAATCCTTTTTCCTAGTTTTGGCTCATTGTATTGGTGGAAATGTAGCTCTAAGAATTTATACATACTTTTGAATATATGTTTATTTTCAGCCACCAAGGGTTAGACTGTAAAAGTAAGAAAAATTGTGAATGCTTAGGAGTGTGTCAGAATGGCAGGTTTAAGTTACTTTGCTTCATATCATTCAACTTGATCTCCACAGCTTGTAGGCTGCAGTGAAAGAGCAGTGTACAGAAGAGGGTTCTTGTTCTCTTGACCACGGTCTCTCCTAACTGTACATCCTCTGGCAATTGTCCTAACTCCTCTGTTCCTCTTTTGTATCAGTGAAGCAAGGAGATTGCCATCTGTTCTTCCTGCCTCACTGGCTTGTTGTTGAGTTGAATGGGGAATCATATACAGGACTTCTTTGACAAGTAGAATGTGCTTTACAAATGTGAGGTGGCGTGTTTATGTCATATCTTTTCTTATATACTCTTTGCTTTTAGGTTTGAGTGGGTTGGGTTTGTCTCTATGAACTTAAACACTTAAGTTGTTTGTGCTTATTTCTAGTTTTACCATCCTAAAATTAACATCTTATTAAAGTTTGAAATATTTTTTCTTTTTCCTTTTTTTTTTCTTCAGGATTAACAATTGTGTTGGTGAAGATAACCATTGGCTTTTTCTGCAGTTGTGTTTCTACACTGAACTTCTTACTTGCTACGCACTGATGTTTTCTTTCTGCCACTATTATTACTTTCTTCCACTAAAAAAGCGTAATTTGGTAAGAAATGTTTATATCCACTAATGCTAGAACAGCTGTAGTAGATAGTTATTAACATGTGGTGCTTTTAAAAGTGTAGAAAATTGAAAACAAAAGTAATGAACATAAACCCTCAAATTGGTGCATTTTAAAATGTATTGGAATTGAGAAAATGGACCTATTCTGATATTGCCTTTTAACCACATCTATTTATGATTTGATGTTAGTGTCGAGTTCTTTAAAAAGTGAGCTATCGCTCAATGTATACATATTTTCGTTTTAAATCTACAGTAATGAAAAGCAAAGTGAAAAAGGTTAGCTTCTTATTTCTTTTCAGGAGTAAAAATAGACTTGTTTAATTTTTAAAAGTTCTCAAAGGAACATTAAGTTCTTGAGAAAAGGATTCGTTCCCCAGCACCCCAACTCCAACTTTTAACATTGGTGATAAGATGAATTTGCAGATGCTTTAAAAAGTTGTTGTTATATGTCCATTTGAGGCAATGCTTTTCCCACTCTGTAGAGGAACTACAATATATGTTAATAAGATTTGCCCAGAATGGTGGTGTTATAAAGGTAGTAGTAGTAATAACATCAACCAGGAGTTTTAAGCCTTGACTATATTATCAGCACTGTGCTATGGACATGTGATTTTAATTCTCACTTAAATGCACACCACAATCACATGAGGTGGGTATGATTTTTCCTCCATTTTTTATAGATGAGGAAATAGACTAATAGAGGTTAACTAAATAGTTACTGAAGGCACAAAGCTAGGAAGTGATTATTCAACTGATTTTAGTTGTAGACTGGGATTTGAATCTGGGTTTGTGTTTTCTGAGTTGGATCTTTTGTGCTTTGTTTGTAGGACTTGTATTTCAGCCTGATCCTGTGTGCCATTTTGACTTAGATTGTGTTTTTAGAATGCTCTGTGTGTGTGTGTGTGTGTGTGGGAGAGAGAGAGAGAGAATGTGTACTTACAGGAAGCAAGATAGGGAAGGAGACAGGGAAGAGGAATAGAATTTCTGATGAAGAATGGTGTTTTTTAATTTCCTATTTAAGTCATTTTATACTCTTTAAATAATAACAAGCTTAGTGATGGCACATACAACTAAACTTTGTAATAATGGAACAGTTGAGAGAAGGTCTTTGAGTTCTGTGTATTTAGATCTTTTTTGTACACATCATGATCATTTTGTTTAATTAAAAGAGGATATTTACTGTTGTTGCTTGGTTGCATATATTAGTGGGCCTTGTCAAGGTAATTCTACGTATTAAATGCAGAATGAGCAATTAAATTAGATGCAAACAACTCAAAAAAGTTCAAGGGGGAGAACTGTAAATGTAGGTGTTTGACATTTATCACACTGAGAATTTAGTGCGTCCTAATACTACAGTCTTAGAAATGTTTTATCTTTCAGATGAATTTATTTTTTATGCTTTCTTATATTTTGATTTTACTTTCTGATAAAACCAGGTACAAAAGAATGGTCACCCAAAGCATCCAGATCAGAAGCCCTAAAACAACAGCAGTTAATATTTAGAGTCATTTAGGGTCAGCAAAGTACTTTCTGCACATGTCATTTATTTTAATTCCCACACCATGTGAAGTGGCCTAGATGTGAGTGTGACTTTAAAGCCAGACTCCTTGGGTTAATCTATTAAGCCAGATAGATTAATTTCTGATATATTTGGTACTGTAGTTAGAACATGTAGAAGGTTATATGTATTTTCCAAGTAACCTGTTTCAAATATGCAACAGATTGAGCCTAATTAGAAGAGCTTTAAAATAAAAATGCACCTGTAAGATTAAGATCAGAATGTTTTAAGAATGTAGAGAGAGGTAGAATCTAGTGGTATTAATGAAAGGCTAGTAGAGTTTCTCTAGGAAGGAATGCACCGTGGCACTGTGGAGGGATTGGCACACTATGGGTGTTGGGATAAATTTGACCCGCTACCTGTTTTTATTAATTAAGTTTTGTTTGAAACATAGCTACTCTCATTTGTTAAGTTTTGTTTGCAGTTGCCTTTGTAATACAACAGCAGAATTAAGTAGCTGTGACAGAGGCATATGTGCTGAAAAGCCTAAAAGATTAGGTATCGGGCTTTTTATCTTGCATTTACCAGCTTCTGGTAGTGGAAAGATCTTGATTTTATAAATAGACACACCTAGAATTAAGCCTGGCTTTTCTTATTGTGAGTATAAGCTTTGACACATCCTTTAACCTTTCTGAATTGTAATATCCACTTGAAAAATGTGAATAGTAATGAGATGTAATGAGATAACACATGTAAAAGTTCTTGGTAGATAAGAGATTTTCAATTTATGTTACATTTGATTTTGGTGAAAGCTCTTAGAAGAAGGGAACAGTTTTTCTTTGCCCCTTTAATTTTTATGAACATTTAACAGACTGTTTAACAATATTACTAGGAGATCAATGACAATAAAAAAAGTTCCAACAGTCAAATAAGAATATAATGGTAATATTTAAGTGAAGGATTAAAACATTACAAATTACAAACTGATTTTTCTCTCTAAACGAAATGTAGAAACTCTGGAAAAATTACTATCACTTAGAGGAAAGAGCACTTTTTTTAATGGAAAAACTGATTACGGATGATACTAATATACTTAGAAACATATACATAGATGTGTATTTACATGCATACTGACAAAAGACTAGCAGCGTAGTAAAGGTTTATTAAGAAATGTAAAGTCCAGGATGAAAATATAAAAAGGCAGTAGAGTTGGGTTTTAAAAATTCAAACCTGAGTTTCTTTAGAGCAATCACTTGTAGAAACAATACAGGTAATTTTAAAATTCTTAAAAATCATAATTATTGTTAGTAGGATTACCAGATGAAAATCAAATAATTAGCTCTATCATATTGGTTGTCCTAAAGCTACTTTGGTAATAGCAGTAAATTACAGATAGTTCTAGGGACATGACAAAGTTTTAGCTAGTAGTGCTGAGCAGGAATTGTTCAAGGTTTATAGTATCCTTGTTGTATTAAGTAGGATGTTTTATAATTACCTTCATGTTAGAGATAATGAAATTGAAACCCAAAGGGTTTATGTTATGATATTTCTGAGAGCATTTGGCATCCTATTGAAAAATCCTTTGTGTTTTAACCCTGTTTATGGTGTATTTTCTGAATGAAGTGATTCATAATATTTTTAAGTTAGATATATCGACAGGAGAATTTTACCACAGTGTTATCCAGTATAAGAAAAGACTATTTTGTTTGACTAATACTGTTTTTATATAGTATGTTTATTATTGTTATCTTTAACCTACTTAAACTTACTAGTGTGTTAGTTACTCAGTCGTCTCCGACTCTTTGCGATCCCATGGACTGTAGCCCACCATGCTCCTCTGTCCATAGGATTTCCTAGGCGAGGATGCTGGAGTAGGTTGCCATTTCTTTCTCCAGGGTATCTTCCTGACCCAGGGATTGAACTTTTCCTTCAGATCCTTGGAATATATAGCCCTAAATATTCCAAGGATCTGAAGGAAAATGAATGCTCAATAGTACTTAGCATTCACTGAAGTGAACTCTAATCATTTCATTGATTAAGATGTTGATAATTTAAAGCTGTGTTTCCAGGTAGATAAGGCTTCCCGGGTGGCACTAGTGGTAAAGGACCCACCTGCAGGAGACCTAAAAGACTTGGGTTCGATCCCTGGGTCGGGAAGATCCCCTGGAGAAGGGTGCGGCAACCCCCTCCAGTATTCTTGCCTGGAGAATCCCCTGGGCAGAGGAAGCTGGTGGGCCACAGTCCTGTGGGTCGTAACATGACTGAAGTGGCACACCAGGAACATACAATCTTGGAACTCTAATGCTGTTCTAATGAGTTTACTCTGGTATCATTCTAAATTATACCTCTTCATCTGCAGTGATTATCTTGCCTTGTGGTGTTTTCTGTTATTAATTTGGCTATATTATTCTTTGGGTTAGTATTTTCAACTTTTTACTTACAACCTTTATCAGTTGTCTTTGTGTCTTGTAGACACCAAATATTTCTCTTGTTTTTGAAATCTAGTTTGATAATCTTTGTCTTCTAATTGAAATGGTCTATTTCATTTATTTTGACTGATATTAATCCTGTCATCCTACTATTTATTTTTTACTTCACTCCTCTGTTCTTTGTTTCCATTTTTCTCCTTTTCTTATCAGCTTTGAAATTTTCAATTGAAAGAAATTTCCAACATATCCCTTCTGAGGGTTTTTCTCTTTTACTCTCTTAAAAATGGTTTTCCCAGAGATCAAAACATTCTTCGTTGGTTTTCTGAAGTTTAATATAAATTGATACTTTAAACATTACCAAGATAATAAATGGAGTAGCCTTAGAACCACTCCTTTCATCATCATTTTTGATATTGTAGGGGCATAAAATAGATGTAGAAATAGAACTCATAATGATAAGATTTAATTTTCATTTATAAATTATATGTTATAATGCACATGTTATATAAAGTCAGTATTTGTTTAGAGGTGCTTTATTGATCCTTCATGACTTCATAAGTTTCTAAGCTGCTTTCTGAGAATATTTTTTCCTGCCTTTTGGTGGAAGTGTACTGAAACAAATTTTGCCAGTTTTTGGTTCACCCGAAAATGTCTTTATTTCTCTTTCATTTTTGAATGATTTATTTGGTTGGCATAGAATTATAGATTTAGAGTTATTTTCAGATTTTAAAAGATATTATTTCCTTGTCTCCTGGTTTCCATCATTTCTGCTGTAAAGTCAGTTGTTAGTTTTATAGTTCATTTATTGAAGTAATGTGTCTTTCTCTCTAACTGCTTTTATGATTTAGTTATTTATATTATTTTGGCTTTGTTGAGGCATAATTAATGAATAAATTTATAAGATACCTAAATTGTGCATTATGATAATTTGATGTATGTATACACTTTGAAGGGCTTCTCTGGTGGCTCAGCCGGTAAATAATCCGCCTGCAATGCAGGAGATGTGGGTTGATCCCTGGGTCTGGAAGATCCCCTGGAGGAGGGCAGTACTCTTGCTTGGAGAATCCCATGGACAGAGGAGCCTGGCAGGCTACAGTCCGTGGGGTCGCCAAGAGTTGAACACGGCTGAAGCAGCTTAGCACAGCACATATACTTTAAAAGGATTCCCACATCTAGTTAACACAAATGTCGCCTTACATTTAATCTTTTTTATGAGAACATTTAAGTCTTCTCTCTCAGTGAATTTCACTTGTGCAATATGGCGATAAAACAGTAGTTACCATGTTTTATATTAGGTCCTTTAGACCTTATTCATCTTACATCTAAAGTTTGTACCCTTTTACCTATTTCTCCCTTTTACCTCAACTCCAGCCCCTAGGAACTTTTCTACTTTCAGTTTCTAGAGTTAACTTTAAAAAAGTAATTCCACAGGTAAGTGATACCGTTTGGCTTATTTCACTTAGTGTAATGCCACCGAGGTATATCCATGTTATCAGAAATAGCAGGATCTCCTTCTTTCTCATGGCTGAATAGTATTCCATCGTGTGTGTGTGTGTAAAACATTTTTTATTCATTCGTCCATTAACGGCTGCCTCAGTGGCTTCCATATCTTGGCTATTATGAATAATGCTGCAGTGAACATGGGAGTGTGGATATCTCTTTGATATCCTGTTTTTATTTCCTTTGCATATACACCCAGAAGTAAAGTTGCAGGGTCATATGGTAGTTCTATTTTTAATTTTTTGAGAGGTCTGCATACTGCTTTCCATAGTGGCTATAGCAGTTTACATTCCCACCAACAGTGCAAAAGGGTTTCCCTTTCTCCACATCCTTGTTAACACTTACCTTTTACTTTTTGATGATAGCCATTCTAATCTAACAGGTGTGAGGTGATATCTCACGGTTTTGATTTGGATTTCCCAGATGATTAGTGATATTGAGTACCTTTTCAATTCCCTGTTGGCTATCAGTATATTTTTGGAAAAGTGTCTCTTCAGGTACTCTGCCATTTTTTTAATCATTTTTTTTTCTGTTGAGTTATATGAGTTCTTTACGTATTTTGAATATTAACCCCATATTAGGTGATTTGCAAATATTTTTACACATCACATAGGTTGCCTTTTCATTTTGTTGGTGGTTTCCTATGCTGTGCAAAAGGTTTTTAGTTTGATGGAGCCACACTAGTTTATTTTGCTTTGGTAACTTTGTTTTTGGTATCAAATCCAAAAAATCATTGCCGAGACCAGTGTAATGGAGCTTACCCCAAACCCTTTCTTCCCATGGGTTTTATGGTTTCAGGTTTTACATTCAAGTCTTTGATTCATTTTGAGCTGATTTTTGTGCATAGTATACAGTAGGGATCCAGTTTCATTCTTTTGCATGTTACTGTCCAGTTTCCCAAGGACCATTTATTGAAGCGACTGTCCTGTCCCCACTGACTCTTCCTGGCTTCTTCATCATAAGTTAATTGACCTTGTAAGAGTGTTTTTTGTTTTCTTTTTCTGAGCTGTCTGTTCAGTTCTGTTGATCTCAGTGTCTTTTTATGTCAGTATCATACCATTTTGATTGCCATAGCTTTGTAATATATTTTCAAATCAGGAAATGAGATGCCTCCAGCTTGGATTTTCTTAAGATCACTTTGGTCATTTGAGATATTTTGTGGTTCTATACACAGAATTATTTGTTCTATTTCTGTGGAGAAAATGAAGTCAAAATTGTGATAGGAATTGCGTTGAATCTGTAGACTGCTTGAGTACTATGGCCATTTTAAGAATATTTAATTTTTCCAACCTGTGAGCCTTGAAGAGCTTTCCATTTATTAGTTGTCTTCAATTTCTTTCATGAGTTTCTTCACTGAACAGATCTTTCACCTTGTTGTTTAAATTTATTCCTAGGTATTTTATTCTTTTTGATACAGTTATCAATAGGATTATTTTCTTAACTTTCTGGTAGTTTATTATTAGTTTATGGAAATGTGAATGATACTTGCATATTAATTTTGTATTCTGCAAGTTTATGGATTTATTTATTAGTTCTAACACTTTCTTAGTGGTCTCTAGGTTTTCTATATGTAATACTCTGTAATCTGCCAATAATGTCCATTTTACTTCTTCCTTTCTAATTGAATATTTTATTTCTTTTGCTTGCCTAATTGTTTTGATATCCAGTGTTGAATATTCATGATGATAATGGTTGTTCTTGTCTCATTCTTGATGTTAGAGGAAAACCTTTCAGCTTTTTATTGAGCGTGATGTTTCTGTGGGCTTGTCATATATGGCCTTTATTATATTGAAATATGTTCCCTCCCATACCTGGTTTGTTGAGTTTTTATCATGAATGGATATTGAATTTTGTCAAGTGCTTTTCTGTGTCCTTGGAGAAGATCATATATTTATCCTTCAGTTTGTTAATGTAATATATTGATACAATCAATCACTGATTGCTCTGCAGATGTTGAAACATCTTTGCATCCCTGGAATTAAATCCCACTTGATCATGGTGTGATCCTATTAACATATTGTTGACTTTGGCTTGCTAATATTTTGTTGAGGAATTTTACATCTTTGTTCATCAGGTATATGGGTCTATACTTTTAGTGTTATTTGGTTTTTATATCTGGTTAATACTGGCTTTGTACAATATTTCTCACTGTTAGACTTTCCATTTTTTCATAGATCACTTCTCTTCATTTGTCATTAAATTTTGAACATTTTAATGCAAGTTCTTTTAATGTTTATGTCTGATGTCTTCAGTGTTGAGATCCACTTGTGAATCTGTTTCTGTTGACTTTTTTCTTCTCTCTTTTAGTTTCACATATTTGTTCTTTCTTCTGATACATCTGATAAGTTTTGTTAGGTACTAGGCATTTTATATGACAAATTGTAGAAGGCCTGGTTGATGCTTTCTTTTTCAAGATACAATTTGCTTGTCTTTGTGGACAGTCAACAAGAGAGGACTCATCCTGATCCAGCCAAAAATTTGTGTAATAAATATTTCTAAGGCTAAATAACAGAACATCGGTCTTAATACAGCAGTTCTTTTGAAGATGAAATTTACTATGTTTGTTGAGACTTTGTAAGGGCTTACGATTTGGGTTTTGTCTTCATGAAGAACTAGTTTCCGTTTCTCCTTTCTCTTATGTTGTAGCCCTTCAGGGGTTTTTCAGCTGGAAACTTCGGTGTGTACAGTGGCTTCTGCTGTGTTGTTTCCCCAGCTCTGGGGGACTGTAGAAGGCTCTGAGCCTCCACTTCTACTTGACCTTTCATACAGTACTGTTTATGAGTTGACCATTACCTCCAGGTGAAAAACAGTGTGGAAGGTAGGACTCACCTTAGTGCATCTCTACCTTTCCTGGGATGTTGATCGTTTACGTCCTGGCTATTTTGGCTGCTTCTCAGTGTCTTCACTCAGCTGCTTATTTACCAATTAATTGTGTTTTATCTGATTTTTAGTAGTGTTCTTATTGGTAGGGTTATTCTCACATAATCTCCTCTTTCATAAGTATCATTGGCATACAGTTTTGTTTAAAAATTTCTTCCCAAGTGATTTTATCATTGCTTCCCAACTGCACAACTCCAGGAGACAGCACTCATATCGCAATCTGTGTAGACAGTATCCTTTGGAATTGTACAGAAGGATGCTCCTGTAAGTGTAAGGTTTGAGAGCTGTTATCGTGCTGTAGAGAATTAACTGGTGGTGGACTTTATAGTATCAGTAGAGTTAAACCAGATGGAGAAACGAAGGAAATCGTTGCTAGACAAGAGAATAACAAAAGGCTGAAAGGCTTGAGGCAGTTAATTGGAAATTAGTTTTAAGGTCATATTTGTTCTAAGATACTAATAAACTCGATAGAAAATTTTCTTAAGTCTAAATAATAGAAAACTCTCCTTACTATAGCAGGTTATTATTATTATTATTATTTGGTAATGACATTTATCATATTTTCTATAAAGGTAGAAAATTGCCAGTATTTTCAGTACAAAAATCACTATTAGTGTTTTTTATAAAGTAGTGTTTTGTAATGAAATATTCTTCAAACAATCCTATCCCATCCATTTTTTCCTAAGCCCTTGCCTGTCTCTCATTTTTCTCTAAAACAAACCAAAAAAAAGTATATCCAGCTCTTTGTTTTGTACGTAAAGTTGTTTTGATAGTATCAGAAACCTTCGTAAAACTTGCTGTTCTTTCTGTTATTTGGGCTGTGGTTTAAAGATCCCCAGATATCCCTAATTATCTTTGGAGATCAGGTTACTGGTTACTGTGCTTCTTTCTTGTGGAGAAAAAGTACAAAGTATACTGTGGTCTTTGACCCTGTATTCTGTCAGCCCGAGGAAGTGAAAGCTTTAGTCTGTATTTTCTTTATGCCCCTTCAGGTAGATAGATGGCAGCATCTATCTTTTCTAGACCATCTTTAGTTCTAAAGCTGAGTGCTTATTCTCTAGGGGGGAAAAGAAAGTGTTAACAACTCTTGCTTAGGTTTTGGTTTCTTTTTTTCTTTTTCTTAAATGTGAAAGTATTCATTAAACAAGAGAAAAAGACTGACTTTTAAACTTGTGGTTATGTTACTTAACCTGTATTTAGGAGAAAACTGGTAGATTATTGGTTAAATGCACAAGAAATAAAGAATTGAGAGAAAGCAGGCCGGTTCACAAACTCTGGGAAGTAAAGGGTTTGGAACCTGATTTTCTTCCATTTCTCTCTTCTCTTGGCTTTGCCTTTTCAGGAAAGTACATTCTCTGCTGGTTTGTTTTAATAGCTTTGCAATAACCCCTTTGTTTTTGAGAGTAACTTAATGCTTTTTAGATTTCTTCTTAATCTTTACTTTTAAAATATCCACCTATCATGGGCTTCCAAGGATTTATGTGTTTTTACTATGTGAAGTTTTAAGGAAATGCTTTAATATATCCCTTAGTTAGAGAAAGGGGTAATAAGAAAAAAGGAAGACAAGGAATTTATTCACCATGAATCAGTGCCCCAAATCAGGATTTATTTTTGTGTTGTAAATATTGGTTTATAGCCTAAGTCTTATACTAAAGAAGGCCTACAAACCCAAGAAGAATTAATATTACCATCTTCTTTGTGAATAGTAACTAAAAAAAAATCTCTATAAATTCTCAGGTAATATTGAGACAAAAATTCATATTTAGAAAATTGCAGAAACATAAGTAATAGGTGTCTTTCTAAATAAATAGGGATTGATCTTATTGTATGCTAATTGTTTACCAACACCATTATTAGAAAATTATAACATTTTAATTAAATATGAGGGAAGGTATCATTATAATTAGGGAGTATGCTTTCTATAGTTCACTATTTATTGATCCATGAATATTTCATTCATTTATTTCAGGGATTTTACTTTATATTTTTCTTGATTTGTAACAATTGAATTAGTGGAAAACGTCAACTCTTTTAAAATACCATGAGAGGATAAGTAGTGTGGTTCCCATTGTACAGAAAAGGTACTGAGATTCAGAGAAGTCCAGTAACTTGTCTAAGCACCTGGCAGAGGTGTGTTTGGGTCCATTTCTGTCTATCCCTGAGTCAGTATGCTTTCTGTACTTATCAAGTTACTATTTCACTGTTTGCACTTTACCCTGAGGAAGATTTTTCAGCAGTTAAAAAAATAGTCAAACATCCACAAAATCTCCAGAGAAATCTTATTGAATCTCCTGATTGGTAAATTCATACTTGGCTGTTTTCATTTTTAATTGAATCAACACATTTTTAGTAGTTAATCTAATGAAAAGATTGTCAAAATACATGTTATAAAAGCATTATAGAAAGTTAAAAATATTTTAGAAAATATGTACATGCTGACAATCACACACTGTAGGCAGTACTATCTCTACATTCTTTCTATGTGAGAAAATAAGAGATTATTTTCTTTCTTAAATAATCTGTAACTATTAGCATAGAGTTTATGCAACTAATCATTTGTGGCACAGTTCTGAAGTTACATCTTTTGAATTATTTTTAGATGAAGTAGATTCAGGTAATATCTAGTTGATTCTTTTGTATCTATTTTTATATGAAGGGGGAAAACTAATATATTAACTGCATTTAAGGCTATGGGGTAAGTTACAGAAGTGGGAAAGGATGGGAGAGAATTTCAATAAAGGACATGTTGCCAGTATTCAGGAGAGGGAAATAAATAATGGTTAGCAGTCCAGCCAACTCTTCTGTTAGGAAGATGCATTATTATTATTCCAATTAGCTCCTATCTAATAGTGTTGCTAGGGATTGATGTCAGATAGAACCTTGCCATGGAGTTATTTGCATAGATTTTTGGCTAACAAAGAATAGAAGTAGCTAGAGGACTTGGTTGCAGGTAGCTTTGAGTATTAATAAATCTCTTTATAGTTTAGTTTAATCTTCTTATATAATCAATCTTAAAGTATACTGAGTACTTCAATTATTTATTGATTTAGGCTTTACTCTATATTTATATAGGGTCATTTATTGTGGACATTTTAGAATGAATAAAATTTCTGGAAATATGTATTTAGTTTATTTTTGGCAAGAATAGACAAAAATAGTGTGAAATTGAGATAAATATGAAATGAAAGTTATTTTATTAACAAGTATAGAGATAATTTGTTTTGTCTCTTTCCTGAAATGCTAGTTGAAGCAGTATCTCTTGGTAAATTTTTCTTTCCTTTTCCTTTTTTTTGCTTGAAAGGTATGGTGTCAGATGTATAATTAGTTAATATGTGTAAAAAAAAAAACTATATAAGAATACCCTACTGTTCTAACAATTGTCAGTTCTATATGTCGTATATCCTTGTGCTTTTACTGAGGTGGAACAAAGAAACCTTATACTAAATCTTGACCTTGCCTTGCAGTACCACGTCTCCTGAATGTATGTCCTCATTAAATTCTATATAGCTAAGTATTTATGAATATTATTACACTTAGTGTAAAAATTTAGCAGTTTTATTTCTCTGTGAGAATCTTTTAGTCATTGTGAGTTTAAGTGGTTAAATGCTGACAGCAATTTTATAATCTCACTCATCTCTCATTTTTTATCAAACGCATATAGCAAGAAAGTATGGTATCCTGCTTTCTTACCAATTTGCTCTAACTTTTCTAGAGGTTTTTCCTGCTAAAAGATAGGAAGGCAGACAAGGTTATACCTTCAGCCATGAACCTGGCAGTCAGGTGCCAGTGAAATATGCTCCCTGAGAAAGCTGCATTTATATCTGTATCCAAATTTAATGTATGATTCTGATCACTCAGCAAGAGCCTTGAGTCAGGTATGAAGAGTGATTTTTTTTTCCATTCAGATATTAATTTCCACTAGGATTTAACAAAACTGAAAAGTACATTTTACCTGGAGACTGGAGGTGAGAATACTATACAGTATAATCCTGTAACTTCTTTGTCTGTGATTCGAATGTAAAATTGAAGCTGAAGCCCATCCCAGAAAGTGCTGCTAACTGTACATATATGGTAGGATTTTACTTTATGCAAAAGCAAGTGCCACATGAACCTAACCTCAGCATGTGAAGTTGGTTATTTATCCATTTTCAAAATTCAAATCTGTACATTTTAGATATCTTAGTTGTGATCTTAGCTATTTTCATTTTTGAAAAACAGAAAACAAACCCCTGCCAGGAGTATAGTGGGGGAAGAAGGGAGAGTTTGATAAGGATATCTGGAGATACTTGTGATTGTCACAACTGGGAGAGTGCCACGGGCATTTAGCAGCGATGCTGCTAAATGTCCTGCAATACATAGTGCCATCCCTTACAAAAGAGGATGATTTGGCACAAAGCGTAGTAATGTGGAGGCTGACAAACCCCTTCACAGTAGCAGAAAGATCACAAATACCTCTTCTGTTAATTTCCAGGCTAGTCTCATAAAAACGCAGAAAACAGGGACTTCTGTGGTGGTCCAGTGGTTAAGACTACGTGCTTCCATTGCTGGGGGCACAGGTTTGATCCTTGGTTGGGGAACTAAGATCCCCCGTGCCGGGCCAGCAAAAAAAAAAAGCCAGAAAGTAACTTACAAATAATAGTTATAAATAAAATTGGTTTCTACTGATTAAGACTATTACCACTTTGGATGTAAAATTTTCTTTGTAAAACAGTTGTTTATTTTCAAAAAATTTGAAGAACACTCATGAATCATTTAACAAATATTTGTCGAGTGTCTTCTCTGTGCACGGTGCCTCTTCTAGGCTCTGAAGATGCAGCAGAGACCACAGTAAAGTTCCTGAATTAAGGAGCCTGCATCCTAATTGGAGGAGCCAGGTGATAAGCAAATATATGGTATATAAGGTTAGTATTATGAAGTGTATAATAAAGGTGATAGAAGGTAATGCTGATACAGTCAGAGGAGGGCTTTCACATATTGACACTAGAGCAGAGATCTGAAACTCAAGCATATCACTGATACTGAGAGGAAGAGCATTCCAGAGAGAGGAAAGAATCCATGCCAGGAATGTGAGGTGGGAGCATGCTTGATATTTTCAAGGTGTGGTAAGGCCAGTGTATCTTGAGTGGAGAGAGGTAGGGCAACAGTAGTAGGAGATAACTGAGAGCAGTGAGAGCTGGGATTGGAGGCGAGACTTTGTTTTGTCAGGAGGTTTAATTTAAAGATTGGGACTTTGGAATCTATTGAAGGATTTTTAGCAAAATTACACGAACTCATTTACATTTTAGAAGGAAAACTGATTGCTAGGAAGAATAAATTTAGGGACAATGATGGCAGCAAAAAGATCAGTTACTAGGCTATTAAAATACAGTCCCAACAAGATGACAGTGGATAGGGGAATAGTGGAAGTGTTGAAAAGTGGTGCCTTATAGTTTAAGAGCTAACAGGATTTGGAGATGATTTGGATGTGGGATATGAGATAGAAAGTGACATGCTAAGTATGATTGCAAGGTTTTATGTCCTGAACTGTAAGAATAGAGATACCATTTATTGAGAGCGAGGAGCCTGGAGGAAGAGTAAATTTTAGGAAAAAGTTTAAAAATTTTGTATCTGTTGAGGTACCAATTCAGTATCCAAGAACAGATGTTAAGTAGACAGATATAGAAGTCTGGATTTCAGTAGAGTGGTGTGAGCTAGATAATAAGTTTGGGGCTTTTAGTATAAAGATGGCATTTAAAGCCATGGAACCTGATACGAGATTATCTAGGGAGTGAGTATAGATAGACAAGAAAAGAGATCTTAAGACTAAGCCGTGTGTGTGTTGGTTGCTCAGTCTTGTCTGACTCTTTGCAGCCCCATGGACTGCAGCACTCCAGGCTTCCCCATCCTACGCTAGCTCCTGGAGTTTGCTCAAACTTATGTCCATCAAGTCTGTGTTGCCATCCAACCATCTCATCCTCTGTCATCCTTTTCTCTTCCTACCTTCAATCTTTACCAGCATCAGGATCTTTTTCAGTGAGGCGGCTCTTCACATCAGGTGGCCATAGTATTGGAGCTTCAGCATCAGTCCTTCCAGTGAATATTCAGGGTTGATTTCCTTTAGCATTGACTGGTTTGATCTCCTTGCTGTCCAAGGGACTCTCGGAGAGAGTTTTGCCTATGTTCTCCTCTAGGAGTTTTATACTTTCTGGTCTTAAACGTTTAGATCTTTAATCCATTTTGAGTTTATTTTTGTGTATGGTGCTAGAAAGTGTTCTAGTTTCAGTCTTCTCCAGCACCACAGTTCGAAAGCATCAATTCTTTAGCACTCGGCCTTCTTTATGGTCCAACTGTCAGAGCCATATGTGACTACTGGAAAAACCGTAGCTTTGACTATACAGACCTTTGTAAGCCAAGGGATAGCTCTGCTTTTTAATACACTGTCTAGTTTTGTCATAACTTTTCTTTCAAGGAGTGAGCGTCTTTTAATTTTGTGGTTGTAGTCATCATCCACAGTGATTTTGGAGCCCAAGAAAATAAAATTTGTCACTGTTTCCACTTTTTCCCCTTCTGTTTGCCATGAAGTGATGGGGCTGGATGCCATAATCTTGGTTTTTTGAATGTTGAGTTTTAAGCCAGCTTTTTCACTCTCCTCTTTCACCCTCATCAAGAGACTCTTTAGTTCTTCTTTGCTTTCTGCCTTTGGAGTGGTGTCATATGCATATCAGAGATTTTCGATAGTTCTCCCTGCAATCTTGATTCTAGTTTGTGAGTCATCCAGCTCGGTGTTTCAAGTGATGTACTCTGCATGTAAGTTAAATAAGCAGGGTGACAATATACAGCCTTGATGTACTCCGTTTCCAGTTTTGATTCAGTCCATTCATTGTTCCATGTCTGGTTCTAACTGTTGCTTCTTGACCTGCATACAGGTTTCTCAGGAGACAGGTAAGATGGTCTGGTATTTCCATCTCTTTAAGAATTTTGCACAGTTTGTTGTGATCCACACAAAAAGGCTTTCACATAGTTAGTGAAGCCAAGCTAGATGTTTTCTTGGAATTACCTAGCTTTTTTTCTATGATCCAGTAGATGTTGGCAGTTTGATCTCTGGTTCCTCTGCCTTTTCAAAATCCAGCTTGTACATCTGGAATTTCTTAGTTCATGTAATGGTAAAGCCTAGCTTGAAGGGTTTTGAGCATTCATTACCTTGCTAGCATGTGAAATGAGTACAATTTTATGATAAGTTTTAACATTTTTGGCATTGCCCTTCTTTGTGATTGGAATGAAAACTGACATTTTCTAGCCCTGTGGACACTGCTGAGTTTTCCAAATTTGGTGATATATTGAGTGCAGCAC
This sequence comes from Cephalophus harveyi, assembly GCA_006410635.1. NCBI lineage: Eukaryota > Metazoa > Chordata > Mammalia > Artiodactyla > Bovidae > Cephalophus > Cephalophus harveyi. The sequence goes on from SJYT01047504.1 coordinate 58,945, forward strand.
TTAACAGCATTATCTTTTAGGATTTGCAATAGCTAAGCTGGAGTTCCATTACTTCCACTAGCTTTGTTTGTACTGATGGTTCCTAAGGCCCACTTAACTTTGCACTCCAGGATGTTTGGCTCTAGGTGAGTGATCACACCGTCGTGGTTATCCAGGTCATTAAGATCTTTTTTGTATAGTTCTTCTGTGTATTCTTGCCCCCTCTTGTTAATATCTTCGGCTTCTGTTAGGTCCATACTGTTTGTGTCCTTTATTGTGCCCATCCTTGAATGAAATGTTCTCTTGGTATCTACAATTTTCTGGAAGAGATCTCTAGTCTTTCCCATTCTGTAGTTTTCCTCTATTTCTTTGCATTGTTCACTTAAGAAGTCTTTCTCTTCTTTCCTTGCTGTTCTCTAGAACTCTTCATCCAGGTGGGTGTATCTTTCCCTTTCTCCTTTGCCTTTCCCGTCTCTTCTTTTCTCAGCTATTTGTAAGGCCTCCTCAGACAACCCCTTTGCCTTCTTGCATTTCTTTTTCTTGGGGATGGTTTTGGTCACCACCTCATGTACAATATCATGTGTTACAACTGTTTTTTTCTAGGGCTTTTAAACATACAAAATATTCATTTATTTTTGGCTGCACTTTCTCTAGTTGTGGTGAGTAGGGGCCACTCTCTAGCTGCTGGGTGTGGGCTTTTCATCGCGGTGGGTTATCTTGGTGCCGGGCACAGGCTCTAAGAGCACGGCTTCAGTAGTAGAGGCTTGTGGACCCTGAGCAAGGGCTTGTGGTTGTGGCACATTGGGTAGCTGCTCCATGGCACATGGAGTCTTCCTGGACCAGGGATGGAATCTGTGTCACCCACATTGGCAGGTGGATTCTTATCCACTGCGCTACCAGGGAAATCCACAACTGCTGTTTTATAAGAAATCTTGTTATATAGTGTAGGAGTGTTTCTCAGCCTTTTTATTTCCATTATTTCTCTTCCCCTCAGGAGCCTTTTTAGACGCTTTCTCCTCTTCTCTCTGTGAAGTTAAATACTAAAGGAATAAGATTTTATCAGGTAGGACTGATTTTGGACAGCCACAAATCGCTGTAATAGCTAAGATTTTTTTATCCTCCAGGAACCAATTTTCTCTCTCCTGGGGGCAGTACTGCGCCTACTGAGAATGCATGCAGGAGAACAAATCCTCCCCTTGTGCTTTTTATATAGGAGTGCTGTGCTGTCCTTTGCCTTTATTTTTCCAGTGAAATTTAGAAACCGCTTATTTGGCAGTTCACAAATCAAAAGAAAGTGAAAAACTCCTACCAGTAGGACCCTACTGGTGGGGGAACTTTATTGGGATTGTATTAATTCTATACATCAGTTTGGATAATTGACATCTGTACATTACTGAGTTTCCTGATCGTAAACATAGTATAGCAGCAGAAAGAATCTGGAAACATGGGTAATCCAATGATGATGAGTGAGTAGGTAAAACTTTTTCTGAAAAGAAGATTCACACATTTACCAGTGAGTTCTAACTCTGTCATATATGAAAGGGAACAATAATTCCAGTCTTATGCAAACTTATTAAAATAATAGGTAAAGAGAAAACTCTCCCCAACTTATTTTATGTGTATAACATATGTTGGATATATAACCTATCAAAGATAATAAGAAAAAAGAAAGAAAATTAGACTAGTCTGATTATGAACATAGATAAACAACCCCTAAACAAAATTTTAGCCAACTGTATCTGGTTATATATAACTAGCCTGGACAAGTTAAGTTTATCTTAGGAATGATAGGTTATTTTTACACTAGAAAATCAATCAGTATACTTTATCACACTAACAGATTAGGGAAGATCCCCAGGTGTATGAAGACTACATGTATCAGTGTATGAAGACGAAGATACAATTCAGCCTCCATTCATGTATAAACTCTTAGCAAATAGAACTAGAGAGCCTTTTTAGTGAGATAAATGGTTCCAAAACAAACCAACAACCAACAACCAAAAACCACACACAGAACACAACACAGCAGCTGTAGCTTGTTTAATGATAAAATGTTGACCTCCAAGTTGCGGGACAAGGTATTGATGCCTCTGTGCCCCCGTAACCATTGTTATGAAACACAGTGCTTAGGAATTCTAGTCTATACAGTGAGGCAAGAAGAAGAAGGAAACAGTAAAACCGCTGAAATAAATAAGCCCATTGTTACTCTTGCGTAAATATGATGTAAAAGTCGTGATGGCATGATTGTGTAAATAATTTATTCATAGATTCTTTGGGATTTTTAAAGAAAGTTTAGGAAGTGTGACTCTAATAAAATATTTTTAAAAGTCAGTTTTACTTCTAAATGCCAGCAAGCAATGCTTTACACAGTGAAATTAATAGCAGAACTATTTATAATTGAATCAAGAAATAGGAAGTTCCTGAAGTAAATCTGACTAGAAGAAGCACAAGACCTCTAGGGGAAAATTGTGACTCTTAGTGGAGAGAATAGGTCAGGTGTGTGTATGTCTGAGTGTGTATGTCATAACTTGAAATCTGATTCAAAAGTTATTATGGAAATATAAATTACAGTTGACCGTTGAACAACACAGATTGGAACTATGCAGGACTGCTTACCTGTGTGTATTTTCAGTAGTAACTACTCCAGCGATTGGTTGAATCTCCTGATGCTGAGGAACTGTGGGTATTGATTGCCTACTATGTGTTGTTCAATGGTCAGCTGTATTTAGAATGACCAATAATTCCTTTTTTAATTGAAGTATACTTGATTTACCATAATATCTTATTTTCAGATGTAGCACACTTAGTGATTCAATATTTTATAGATTATACTCCATTTAAATTTATAACAATACAAAGGCTGAATTTCCCTGTCCTGAACAATGTATCCTTGTTGCTTATCTATTTAACACTCAGTAGTTTGTGTCTCTGAACCCCATAACAAGACGTTCTTGAAAAAGAACAAGTTGGGATAATTTGGCCACCTAGATATGGAGAGTTAGTACAAAGCCATGGTAACAAAGATGTGCTCACTAGTATGAAGATAAACAAATAAACCAAGAAAACTGAATAGAAGAGCCCACATCAGATTCATTCATGTATGGAGACTTGACCTCTGATCACTGAGGAAAGGCCAGCTTTTTAAATAAACCATTCTGGGACTATTGAATATCCATACAATAAAAGTAAATTCAGAACTGTGTATTTCTCTGTGTACAAAAATGAGTTCCAAGTGGATTAGTGAACCAAATATGAAAGGCAAAATTATAAAGCTTTTAAAAGCTTTAGAAGATGATATAGGAGAATATCATTGTTACCTCAGGATTGGGAAAGATTTCCTAAATTTAAAAAAAAGCACTAAAAGAAAAGACTGATAAATTGGACTACATTAAGAATGTGAGGTTATCAAAAATTGCCATAAAGAGAATGGAAAAGTAGACTCAGAGTATGAAAAGATATTGTAATAAGCAACAGAAACGTAGCATCGAAAATGTCTGGAGAGCCAATCAGTGACCTTTCCCTGAAGCGAGGGATGAGGGATTGGATGTGACGGGGAAGAGATGCAGTGAGGACGCCTGTGGGTGTTCTCAGATGTCCACACTCTTTTCTCTAAACTGAACTTGTGTTTTCTCTGTTCATCTATGTATAAACACATTTCTTAACAAAAATGGGAAGAAATGAAAACTATAAACACAGTTACTGTATTATTAGTTTTCGAGGGCTGATACAGTTTACCACAGACGGGGGGACACACACAGCAGAAGGACGTTTTCTCGTAATTCCGGAGCCCGGGGGTCCGGGGTCGGGGTCCGGGGTCGGGACGTCGGCGGTTCCGACTCCGCTGGAGGCCTTTCTGCAGGGGGCCCCTTGTCGCTGCGCCCTCGCGTGGCCTCGCCTCTGTGCTTCAGCATGCGTGGTGTCGCCCTGTGTTTCTCAGCTCCCTCTTCTTAATAAGGATTGGATTAGTGCCCGCCCTAAGCGTCCCATTTTAACTTCATCTGCGCTCTAAAGGCCGTTTCTCCAAATACAGTCACATTCTGAAGTACTGAAGATGAGGGGGGATGAGGACTTCAACATACAAGTCTTTGGAGAGCCATAATTCAGCCTTAACAGTGATGGTGTAGTAAAGCTTTAAATAGCAAATGGGTACTTGTGATTTAGATAAAATTTCCCAAGCCGATTTTTGGATTCAAAAGTACGGTATCTAAAAAAAAAGAAAAATCGAAGATAGAAGTAAAGATGTTGTACTCTGGAGATGTGTGTTAAATGCCTCAAAATATGGATTTAGTACTAATGTTAATTATATGTGTATAAAATTGAAATACATTTTTTGAAAGTGATAAAAAGCAACTTCTGAATTATTTTACTATTTTATACAAATACTCTTAATAATAAATGTATATATAAGTGGATAAATGTAATTTTAAACAGATCTTTTATAGTCTTCATCCCTAAGAGGTGTAAATTCTAGTTGGCAGAGAAATTTTTAATCTTTTCACTGGGGAAAAAGAGGATGATTTTATTTGGTCACATGTGTCACAGATTTTCCTTGACTTACAGTGGGATACATCATGATAAACCCATCCTAAATTGAAAATATCTGAAGTTGCACTATCTTAAAGTCAAAAAGTCATAAGGTGAACCATTGTAAATTGGGGACCATTGTAAATTGTATATTTTTTTATTAGAGTAAGTTCTACATAGCACAATGTGTGAATTCCTAAAATTTGCCCCATTATGCAAAATCTTTCAAAGAAAACCATAGGGGTTATGCAGAGAAATGAAAATATTCAAAAACTTGGTCAGTGACACTTAAAAAGGACACCTAATAAAAAATAGCAGCATGGTCTTGCATGTTAACTAGTTAAGATATGCTATAAGAAACATTGCGTTTTACCTTAGAAGATACCTAAAATTTTCTCGTGGAAGTGGGTATCCAGAAGGGTTGCCTTATGTGAGTTATTACAAGTGATGGGAGGAGAGTCATGTGAAATTGGAGGGAAAATTTAATATCAGGTGTGGATGAATGTGACTTATAACACTTACGACAAGTTGAGGTAGCTGGTAGATATTTGACAGTGTGTATTTTGTGTATTCCAGTATGGCTTGGGTGAAGATTTTATTGTTCATCTTGGGTTTCTTGCAGATAAAAACACATATAAACAAACACAAGAGCCTTGCTATGGTCAAATTGTTGCTTAATGTATCAGTCATATTGGAACATATTTGTGCTTTGAAAAAGCACTGTAGAAGAGCTTACTATACTGAATTCGTGGTGTCATTTATAGCCCCATCTTTTCCTCTTTACATGTTTTGTAGGGATTCTCTGTTTTCTTTTTACTCAGGTTTTGAAATGACTGCCTAATATGTGATTATTATGTAACATCTTAAGTGTCTTGGTGAATTTTAGTTTATTCCCGGCTAATAAGCTGGGTAGTTTAAGTGTGGACTCAGAGTTGTGCTTGAGCCTGGCGGATGATCCCTGTGGTACACAGAAGAGCATCAGTTCTTTTGTTTCAAACAAGATCGTTATGTTCAGTGACCTCCCTGTTTCTAGTATTGCCACCAGAGTACTGTTAAGCCCTAACCTGAATCAGTATTAAAAAAGCATGTGGATGGTTATGTTTTGGGGTCCTTCCCATTCCTTTGTTGCTTTTTATCCACCGTGACTTTTTTATTCCAAAGCTTCGCAGCATCAGGCTTCCAGAAGTCTTTGTTCTTTCCTCTCCCTTGACTGGACTAGTCTATCCAGAGGAGGGAGAGAGAACGAAAGAACTGTGAGGGTAAATGAAATGGCTTCTCCTTGTTTTCCTGACCTCCTGCCACAGTTTCTTTGGATCACTTTCAAGACTCTCTTCTTCATGCCCTGGGCTGGAAAATCAGTTTTCCCTCACAGCTTTTCTCTTTCTAACCTTCCAGTCTAGGCATCCCTCTTTGTTTCTCCTGTCCTCTGTGCACACATTCCTGTTAAAACATATGTCTTCATTGTTCTGGAGTTTTGCAAAGTTGGCTTCTCTCTGTAAATAAATTGCATACTTCTTGAGGGCACAGACCGTACCTTTATCATTTTTACATTTTTCCTCCATAGCTCAGTGCTTGGCAGTGGTAGTTGGATGAGTGAATGAATGAATGAATGAGGGGAGATTGAGGAGAGCTGTTCATGTGATCCTATTGTTTGTGTGTTCCTCTCATTTTGACTAAAATACATAATCTCTAGGTATCTTGGCCACTTGAACTTTAATATTATGAATCAGACTTGTGCATTCAAGCTTTTTACCAGTGCCATAATAAAATTTGTGTTTGTTGAACCAGAGATTGTGCACCATCTGTTTTTTTTTTTTTTTAAGAATGTTTTATTTTTTGCTCCCAATGAGCATGGGTAATTTGCAACTTTAGGATTGAGTTTTTATCTGATAATAGAGTAGTAAAATCCTGTTTTTCAGCTTGCTGCTGTGAACTACAATTAGTTTTGATAATTTCAGATATTTGTATATTCATAAAGTAGAATAATCTCATAAATGGGGAGTGTAGTTCTTTTAATATAATAAGGGAAATTGTTATGGCTCAGTTCTTGATTATTATTGCAATTGTAAGTAATTTTTGAATTGTTTTTAAGACTTTCTTTTTCTTACAGGACCTCTTTGTTGTTAGACATGAACTGGCCATAATGAGACTAGCTGCCTTTATGGGCATTACAATGTTAGTTGGAATAACTGGACTGTTTTATACTCAACTAATTGGCATCATCACAGTAAGTATGTTTTTAATGTAATATATTTATGAACATATGTCCTAACTATGAACTTAATTCTGAAAAGTTACAAAAAGTTTAGAAATGAAAGAGAAACTTACCCATAGTCATTTATACAGTACCATTTTTGTATGCCTGTGTAATTATAAAGTAGTTATAATCAGTGTACAGAATATACATATAATTTTGTATCCTGCTTTTAAAAATTAGCTTAAAGTAGTTTT
>SJYT01047504.1:66073-102132 GCA_006410635.1 Cephalophus harveyi
CTTCACATGAGGTGGCCAAAGTACTGGAGTTTCAGCTTTAGCATCATTCCTTCCAAAGAAATCCCAGGGCTGATCTCCTTCAGAATGGACTGGTTGGATCTCCTTGCAGTCCAAGGGACTCTCAAGAGTCTTCTCCATCACCACAGTTCAAAAGCATCAATTCTTCGGCGCTCAGCCTTCTTCACAGTCCAACTCTCACATCCATACATGACCACAGGAAAAACCATAGCCTTGACTAGAGTAGCAAGATTATTCAATGGTGAAAAGAAAAAAGTCTTTTCAACAAATGCTGCTGTAACAACTCGGTATCCACATGCAAAAGAATAAAGTTGGGCCCTTATTTCCATTATATGTAATTACCATATATGTAAATTAACTCAAAATGGATCAGAGACCTAAATGGAAGGTCTAACATTATGTAACTCTTAGAAGAAAATGTAGGATTAGGCAGTGGTAAATCTTAGAGTAGGAAATAATATCCTAGATATGACACCAGAAGTGCAAACAGAGAAAAATAAGACTAATTTGGACTTAAAACTGTAAACTTTTGAACTTCAAAGGACTCTATCAAGAAAATGAAAGGACAGCTCGCATATGGGAGAAAGTATTTGCATGTCACATATCTGATACGGACTTGTATCTAGAATAGATTAAAAAACAACTCAGTAATCAAAAGATAACCTAATTAAAGCATGGAGAAGGGACGTGAATGGCATTTCTTCAGAGAAGGTACAAATGGACAATAAAAACATGAAAAGATGTTCAACATCATAAGTCATCACGGAAATGAAAATGAAAAGCATAATTAGGTTATCACTTCTCATGCATCCTTGTTGTTCTTTAGTTGCTAAGTCTTATTCGACTCTGCTGCATTCCCATGGACTATAGCCTGCCAGGGCCCTCTGTTCATGGGATTTTCCAGGCAAGAGTATTGGAGTGGGTTGCCATTTCCTTCTCCAGGGGATCTTCCTGACCCAGGGGTTAAACCTGCATCTCCTATATTGGCAGGTGGATTCTTTACCACTGAGCCACCAGGGAAGCTCTCTCACACCCACGAGGAGGGTATAATAAAGATAATACCAGAGGTGAGGATGCACCTCGTAGCACCACTGGCAGAGCCCTCATACACTGCTAGTGGAAGTGTAAAACGGTGCGTATGCTTTAGAAAATAGTCTAACACTTCTTTAAAAAGTTAAGCATAAATTGTCTTTTATTCAGCAATTCCACTCCTAGGTATACCCAAGAAAATTGAAACATATGTTCACACAAAAATTTGTATATGAATATTTATACCAGCATTAGTCATAATAGGCCAAAACTGAAAGCAGTCCACGTATCTATCAGCTGATGAATGGATACCTGAAATGTGGTGTGTCCATAAAATGGAATATTATTTGGCTTTAAAAAGAAGTGAAGTATGATGCATGCAACAACATGGATGAACCCAGAGAGCTTTATGCTGAGTGAAAGAAACCAGTCACAAAAGGTTACAGATTTGTATGATTCCATGTATATGAGTACCGATACAGGACTTGTACCTAGAACAGAAATTCAATGGGAGAAGGTAAAGTCAACAAATGCTGCTGAGACAACTAGGTATCCACATGCAAAAGAATGAAGTTGAGCCCTTAACTCATACCATTTATGTAAATTTACTCAAAATGTATCATAGATAAGATTTACATACAATGGCATAAATGCATACATGCTCATCCCAAACCTCTTTCACAATAGAGCTGCTTACCGTTACCCTAGAACATTCTCTCATGCCTCTTATCAGTAGATCTATGTGCGGTGAAGAAGCAGCATTGATCTGGTTATTTTTCTATCATAGATCAGAATTGGTTATAGAACTTGACTCGTATCCATTTATCTAGGTCTTCTTTCTTTCAGCATAATGTTTTTTGATTCATCCATGTTGTACATGTACTGATAATTTCTTTTTATTACTGAATATATTCCATTATATGACTATACCACAATTTGTTTATACATTCTATTAATAGACAACTGGTCTGGTTCCAGAATTTGGTAATTATCAATAAAAATGCTATGAACGTTCTTGTTCAAGTATTTTTGTGGAAACGTTTTCATATCCTTGGGTAAATATCTAGGAGAAGAATTGCTGGTCACTCCAGTACTTTGGCCACCTCATGCGAAGAGTTGACTCATTGGAAAAGACTCTGATGCTGGGAGGGATTGGGGGCAGGAGGAGAAGGGGACGACCGAGGATGAGATGGCTGGATGGCATCACTGACTTGATGGATGTGAGTCTGAGTGAACTCCGAGAGATGGTGATGAACAGGGAGGCCTGGCGTGCTGTGATTCATGGGGTCGCAAAGAGTCAGACACGACTGAGCGACTGAACTGAACTGACTAAGATAGGTTTATCTTTTATTTCATAAGAAACTGCCAGGCCTCTTCCCCAAGTGATTGTACCATTTTGCAATCTCACCAACAGTGTATGAGAATTCTGGTTACTTTACATACTCATCAATATTTATTGTTGCCAGTTTTTTTAATTGCAGCTGTTCAGTTCAGTTCAGTCGCTCAGTCGTGTCCGACTCTCTGCGACCCCATGAACCACAGCATGCCAGGCCTCCCTGTCCATCACCAACACCCGGAGTCCACCCAAACCCATGTCCATCGAGTCAGTGATGCCATCCAACCATCTCATCCTCTGTCGTCCCCTTCTCCTCCTGGCCTCAATCTTTCCAGCATCAGGGTCTTTTCAAATGAGTCAACTCTTCGCATGAGGTGGCCAAAGTATTGTAGTTTCAGCTTCAACATCAGTCCCTCCAGTGAACACCCTGAACTGATCTCCTTTAGGATGGACTGGTTGGATCTCCTTGCAGTCCAAGGGACTCTCAGGAGTCTTCTCCAATACTATAGTTCAAAAGCATCAATTCTTTGGTGCTCAGCTTTCTTTATAGTCCAACTCTCACATCCATACATGACCACTGGAAAAACCATAGCCTTGACTAGACAGACTTTGTTGGCAAAGTAATGTCTCTGCTTTTTAATATGCTGTTTATGTTGGTCATAACTTTCCTTCCAAGGAGCAAATGTCTTTTAATTTCATGGCTGCAGTCACCATCTGCAGTGACTTTGGAGCCCAGAAAAATAAAGTCAGCTAATGTGTTCACTGTTTCCCCTTCTATTTGCCATGAAGTGATGGGACCAGATGCCATGATCTTAGTTTTCTGAATATTGAGGTTTAAGCCAACTTTTTCACTCTCCTCTTTGACTTTCACTGTTCTATAGGTTTTAATAATAAACAGTTGTTTTAATTTACATTTCCTTGATGACTAATGATATTTAACACTTCTTCACGTGCTTATTGGTCATTCATGGATTGGATGATGTCTGTTTAGATATACCTTTGTTATTATTCAGTGGCTTGATTTATTTTCTAATATCTCTTGTGATTTATCTAATGGTGTTGATAAATAATGTGATATTAATCATATTGCTGTGGACGAGAACAGATCTTCCCCTAGAATCTTTTTTCTCTGCCTTTATACTCATTCATAATTATTACTTTATAGTCCATTCATAAGTTGAGTCTAAATTGCCAGATTATGCTTGCCTTTTTAAATTTCTACTTTTGAGTTTTTCTAAATTATATTTATATTTCCTGAAATGAAGTTTCTCTGATTTCCCTAATTTCCTATGGTTAATGACTGGAAATGGACATTTGATAGCATTGCTGTTAAGACTACAAGTTACTTCTGAGAGTCATCAGGCTTATATAGCTGACAGTAACAATTTCCTTCTCACCTAAGCAGTCCTAGTAGCTTCAGAAAATGGGGTTTGGCAGCATAGGCTTCAAGATCATTTAAGAATTTCTGCTCTCAAGTTTTTGTATCACTTCTGAGTTGGACATAAAACTACTTATCATATCTGATTCACTTCTGAGTTGGACCTAAAGTTATTTATAGTATAGTTATATAATTTATATATATATATAGTTATTTATGCTTTTTCAAGTATATACAGTATCAGGTTCCCTTCTGTGTTTCAGACTACCAATACATTAATATTAATTTTCAAATTGTATGTTCTCTTTTGGGCTTCCCTGGTGGCTCAGAGGTTAAAGCATCTGCCTCTGATACGGGAGACCTGGGTTCGATCCCTGGGTCGGGAAGATCCCCTGGAGAAGGAAATGGCAACCCACTCCAGTATTCTTGCCTGGAGAATCCCATGGACGGAGGAGCCTGGGGTCGCAAAGAGTCGGACACGACTGAGCGACTTAACTTACTTACTTAACTTATGTTCTCTTTTGCTATAATATTGAACCACATTTCATTGTCTTTCTTAAGATAGGGATGTTGGTTTTAAGGTTGTGACATTTCTAAAACTGAGTGTGTGTTTGTTGCTCAGTCGTGCCAGACTCTTTGCAACCCCGTAGACTGCAGCCTGCCTGGCTCTTCTGTCCATGGTATTTTCCAGGCAAGGATACTGGAGTGGGTTGCCATTTGCTTCTCCAGGGAATCTTCCTGACCCAGGGATCGAACCTGGGTCTCCTGCTCTGCAGGCAGATTCTTTATCAGCTGAGCTACCCGGGAAGCCCCTAAGTAGAAATTCCATTTGTTAAATAAAGCTCTCTCCCAAAGTTTCATCTCTTTCTGTATACATATAATATAGTAGACAGGTCTCTTGTCTACAGAAATTAAACATTTGTGAAACATTTGAAAAAGAATGCAAATATTAAGAGACAGAATACATTCCATTTGCTAGTTCAGCCTTTAGTCACTGCACTTCCTCTTGAATCTAAATCCCTTAAAAAAAAGTAAATTTCAATTGCATTTACCTGGGCTTTCATGGTGTACTTCAAGTGCCACTCTTTGAAGAAAAAAAAATTTTTTATTTCCAGAATGCACAACTACTAGCCACACTGATATAAGATTCTTTAGGGCTTAATTATATAAAGTTGTTATGCATTAATTGTTTAATTTTAAATCTAATGAATTGATTAGTATTTAAAATAGTATTTAGTGTTAAAATTAAAGTTTAAAATGAAGATTTTTGCTTCCTTTCTTTATAAAATTTGCTTTCTGTTTATATATTCTATTTGCTAGTCCAAGCTTTAGTTACTTTACTTCCTCTTGAATCTAAATCCTTAAAAATTAGAGTAAATTTCAATTGCGTTTACCTGGGTTCTCAGAAGGCACTTCAAGTACCACTCTTTTCAATGAAAAAAAGTTTGTTTTTTTTTAAGTTTCCAGAATGCACTACTTCCCACATTGATTTAAGGTTCTTTAGGGCTTAACTATATAAAGTCGTTAATGCATTCAATATTTAATTTTAAATCTAGTGAATTATTCGTATTTAAAATAGATTTAATGTTAAAATTAAAGTTTAAAATACAGATTTTGCTTCCTTTCTTTATAACATATGCCTCCTGTTTAATTTAATGAAAAAATTGATACTAAACCTATAGGATATTTCACATCTGGACATCTTTTTGTCACTGGAAGAATCCATGGATCTCTCTTTAGAATGTGAAAGTAGTGACGAATTTGTCAGGTAGCATAAAAAAGAAAAGGAGGAGAAGGAATCATGGTAAATTTAATCCTTCCATTGATGTGTTTCTCTTTCCCCTACTCCTGCACCCTAAAGACCAAGATACATATTTGGAAAACATTGGTAGGAGTATCATTTCATTATAGAAATTATGTAATTACATAGTTTGAAATAGACAACAAACAAGCAGAACAAATGCTATCTCTATTTAGGTTTCAATTGAAGTTTTGAGGAAGCTACATGTTAATTTTTGGTAATTTTTTCCCATTATCTGCCCTTACTTGGAAAAATAAAACATTTCCTTCCTGTATAAGAGGAAAAATCCCATCTTTTTACTGATAGTAGAAGGTAACAGGATAATCATAGTTAATGATAATCCAGTGTCATTTTAGACCTAGTAAGACAAATTTACTGTGACCCAGATAAAATAATTAGAATTTACTTAAATTTAAAAATATTGGATTTGTGATCCCATTTCCAAGGTTAAAAGATTTCAACCCAGCCAGATGTTTCTATGAAATAGACTAATCTTAAACCCAATTTTTAAGGATTACCTTTGGTTACTTTAGACTTAATTTTAAAAAACAGGGTTTAAATATATATTCTTGCTCCTTTTGACTAAAATGAATATTGAGGTTAAAAGTGTTTTCAAAGTTTGCTTTGAAACATTCTTTGTTTAGGGAACAGATTATTCTAATTATTCCTCCCTTAGACTATTTAGCCTTTTTGTTTGTTTCTGAGTGAAATGGATAGTGATGTTATTAGTGTAATTGCTGTTGTCAGTGTTTCTTACCATGCAGTAGTTCACACACAGCCAAGAATAATGTCCATTCTGATGAGCACCAATACTAACAGTGCTGGATGACTGTATTAGTCATGTTTTCAGTCACTGGGCTTGGAGAGAGTTAATCAGGAAGCCGGTAACAGCTGGTACAGCGCCTTCTGGTGAGGGTCTGACAGTGAGCTATTGTATACCATGACACTGTTCTGACAGTTTATCTCAATTTTGTATACACGCATTTTTATTTTCAGGGCACCGTGGAGTTTGTGTAAAAGCTGAAGCTTTTGATGGTGTCTCTGGAGCTTAGTGCTTTTCTCAGTTGTGTGGTGAGGTTGAGGGTAGGCTGGGGAAGATATATTTAGTTGCAATTTTGTAAAAGGCTTTAAGTTCCCAAAGAAAAAAATTTTGAGCTTTTTATATTTGGTCTCACAGGTACTATTTTTGGACCACTACTTAAATTACTGAGGATAGCTTAGAGCAAAGCTTTTCAAAATAAAAGGAGAAAATGTTTTCCTCCCTAAATTCTCACTCATGATTACCTAAATAAACATACTCACAGATGCAGGAGTGACTTTAATTTTAACTTGATTATGTTTTACAGTGAAAAGTATCTTATGTTCAAAATGTTAAATTAGCTTAAATGAGATTATCTATTAAATAGCATTCTTATTCATCAGAGTTAGTGAACTTACCTGCTTTTTAGACATGTACTGAAAAATGTAGTCCTGAGACTTATAATGAAATTTTGCTAAGTATCCCCTGAATCAATGCGATGAATTAAGTGTTCAGTACAATCTTTGTACAAATTATGTTTGGTTTACTCAGCTCTAAATCAGCATTGCAAATATGGATATCATTGCCAATTATGCTGAACCTAGCTCACTTACATTTCTATAAAGGGAGTTCTGTGCAACATTTTGTTTTCCTTTCTGAATTATATTTTCATTTAATAAAAACAAAATATGTTTCTAATACAGCATTTCTAATTATAATATTACAGGAAGTATCTGTGTAGCTTTTTAAAACCTAGAAAAATCATTAAAATTTAAAATGTTACTTCTTATATGCTTTCAGTATCATATTCTAATATTGGCTATAATATATCGGAGAAGGCAATGGCAAGCCACTCCAGTACTCTTGCCTGGAAACTCCCATGGATGGAGGAGCCTGGTAGGCTGCAGTCCATGGGGTCGCTAGAAGTCGGATGCGACTGAGCGACTTCACTTTCACTTTTCGCTTTCACACAATGGAGAAGGAAATGGCAACCCACTCCAGTGTTCTTGCCTGGAGAATCCCAGGGACAGGGGAGCCTGTTGGGCTCCTGTCTATGGGGTCGCACAGAGTCGGACACGACTGAAGCGACTTAGCAGCAGCAGCAGCAGAGACCTGTATGGAAACTAGGTTCACTCTAGCAAAAGAATTAGTTTAAATACATGCTAAGTTACGTTGCCTAGTAATAGAAAAGTTTCTTTCTAAAAATGCCTCCTAGCATCATGATTATTATGTGTGGAATTGGATTGTTCTTTAGCATAAAACTCTTCCTATGTGTAAATGTATTTATATTACATCCTCTCTCTTTACTCAGTGTAATTAATTAACTATTTCTGATAAGATTAAAAGATTTCTGATAAGATTTCTGTACTTTTAAAAATAGGAATAGTGCCTTTTAATTTTCTTTAGGCATGACTGATTGCTTCATGATTAAGTAGATGCTTTGTTTTTTTTTTTTTGGTAAGGAAGCTAAACATTTATGAGTTTCCCTTTTAATTGTGATTTTCCCCACTTTATTGTTTCATGTTCTGAATCCACATGAATTTTTACTCTGATTTTACAACTTACGGGATTGGAGAAAACAGTGAACTTTATAGTTAACTTGGTAGATCTTTTTCCACAGTGATTCTTATGTTTTTCTCTGTCACATTCTGTCACTATATTACTTACTCCTCAAATCAAAGCCAAAGGGCACATTAGCCCATCTTCTGCTGATAACAAAAAATCTTCTTAAAAGTATAATTTTGTATCAGAAATGTAAGGGTAATTGACCTTGAGTTGATTGTTGATTGCAAACATAAGTTTTCAGCTGTTTTAAAATAGTGTATGGCTTACTTATATGTTGTTATATATGATCGTCCTCTCTGATATCTTCTGTATATTTCTGTATAATTATTTCTTATATATTTAACTGTCACTAGCCTGTAAGCTCTTTGTTACTGTATATGTACTCATTAAATTTTTGATAGAGGAATAAATGAGTAAATGAATCATGGTTTATGTATAATACTTACTACTTATTTTTTCAACCAGATATAAGTCCCTTTTGGACATTGTATTTATCTGTGTAGTCTTCCACAGTCCATGTCATTTTAATTATGAAAACCACTTTTGTTTAAACATAATTTTGTCTAGTTACAATCTAATATAACTGAGATATCTCCAAGTCCTACAGTAAAAACTTAGGTTTGCCATTTATTGAGTTATTAAGGGCTCTAACATATTAATTCATTTGATTCCTACAAAAACCTAGTAGTAGTATTTGAACAGCCAGAAAAAGGCTGATTTTTCAGGTAAAGAATCCACCAGAAGTGCAGGAGACCCTGGTTCAATTCCTGGGTTGGGAAGTTCCCCAAAGAAGGAATAGGCTACTGACTCCAGTATTCTTGGATTTCCCTGGTGGCTCAGATGGTAAAGAATCCACCTGCAATGCAGGAGACCTGGGTTTGATCCCTGGGTTGGGGAGATTCCCTCGAGAAGGACATGGCTACCCACTCCAGTATTCTTGCCTGGAGAATCCATATGGACAGAAGAGCCTGGCAAGCTACAGCCCATGGGGTCACAAAGAGTCGGACGCAACTGAGCGACTAAGCACACACACAAAAGGAGTATAGAAATTCTTTTGGAAAGAAATTTTCAGTGGCTATAAACGTAAGATCTACTGCCTTCTCAGTTTGGTTTCATGATTGATTAAATGTTTATATGAACTTAAGATCTCTAATAAAAGATACAGCTGATCCTTTGTGAAAGATGGATTTTTAAAGAACTATCTCTTCCAAGTGAGTAATGTAGTGAGTTTGACTTCAAAGAATAAGAGAGGTCTAAGGTTAGGAGGAAGTTTTCTCTCTCTGGATTGAAAAACAATAAAGATAAGAAATAAGGTTACTTCTGCCCATGTTCGATTAGTTTAGTGCTGCAAACATATTGAGCACCCACTTTCTGTGTGGTTTGGTGCTATGGAAGATACAAAGTGAAATGAGTTGCTCTCTGTATGTTGATCAGGAATTATAGGAAGTCAACTAACATCTGTTTTAGAATTACAAAAAATACTAGTAGACCCAACAGGTATATCATCTCTAGTTGAAATAAACTTTCCGTAATAGTGTTTTTTACTCCAGGTTAAATCAGCAGAGTTGTTGAGTCAGGTATGTGCAGCAGAGTAAAAACTATCAAGAAGACCTATTCTAAGACGAACGAGAGCGGGCAGTTAGGTTGAACTGTCTTCTTTCTGATAGAGTGTTCTTATTTTCCTCAGACCTTTGTTTTGATAGATCTGGAAACTCCATTTTGAAAGTGTTTCCAGGGTTAATCAGGCCCAGAAGTAGTAACTCTTACTTCTAGATGCAAAAGTGATAGTCATATAAACCAGGGTGACTATTTATTCCCTTGTGTACGACTGTCAGGTACCAAAGGACTCTGCAGTACACTCTCCTGTACAGCTGTGTACACAGCAAAGTGTTGCTTGGTGAGGATGAACTCAAGGCAGAGTTAGTTGGATGAATTGTATCATCAAGCAGTCTATCCCAAGAGGACGAGATTCTCAGATCTGTTAACCAGGAAATGTTTGGTGATAAATTCTTGCTCTTCGCCTCTCTCACCCCCAGTTTTTCCCACAGGCAATAATACCTCCTTCTCCCTTCCTATTAGAAACTTTTTTTTCATTCCAGTTATAATCTTATTAGTTGAGAGATACATCGTTCTTTTATAGTCAAACATATTTCCTTAGACAGAACCTGAAAAATCATTTCTTAGAGTAAGGTCAGCCATCAGGAGAAGACAAAGTATATTTGATAAAATACATGAGGGCTATATTTCTGTAAGTCTTGCTTGTTTCTAGTTTATTCTTTTTTTTTTTTTTTTTTTTAGAAAGTAAACTTCTGGGTTTTAAACTAGGAAAGGGTTTTCATATATCTCACTTATGCAGACTGACACAAGTCTTGGCTATTTTGATCATTAGACATAATCAAGACATAAATATTTCATTGGAAATAAGGTATTTTGATTGTAGACAACACACAATAAAAATGTGTTTCTTATCATTCCTTGAGGAATTTGATTTTTTCTAGATAGCTGTCCTACATATAGCAGGAATTTAAAAGATTGTATTATTACTCCTTGAAGATAGTAACTATCTTATTGGTCCTTTTGTGATAGTCACTAAAGGTATTGAGTCTTTTATGTTCAATAGAATTATTTGCAACAAAATCTATTTAAATTATTTTTAGTTTTTCTGTGAAATATTCCACAATTCCCTGCCTAAATAAAACAAAACTAAAAGTATATTGAACGTAGTTTGGCACTTGAAAATAACTTGTGACTGTCAACGTTCCTTCACTGGTAATCTCTCTTCTAGTTTACTGTTTCTATTGTGTGTATGAATGTGATAGCTGATAACTTTTGTTGTCCTGAGTATATTGTATAAAGGCCAGTGCAAAAACTTTGTGACACGTTTGGCCATTTATTGTTCTTATAATAGTATTTTGGATAGCTGAGAGCTAAGCATTTGCCATTTCTAGAGGGGAAAAAAAATAGTCCTTTATAGGTTGCCTCACAAATCCTGTTCATAAAGTCATGGTAAACCACTACATCCTTTGATAGAATAACTGTTTATGATGACTTGAAAGGTAGTATTCCTGCTATTTCTTGAACCAGATTCTAGAAAGATATCAACAAAAGCACTTGAAAGTAAGAGCTTTCCCCATGGGAAGTCTAAATACAAAGTCTTTTAAGTTGATCTTTTACTGTCACAAACACATTCCTCAGAATTATGATCAAGTTCTGAGTTTAGACATGGTAAAAAAATTTCTTGTACTATTAGCTGGTTATAATAGTCTAACCTTATAACTGCCTTCCTTATCCTGAAATGGTTTCTAGTTTCAAATATTATCCACACCTGCAATTCAGGGCCATTTATACACCTTTCTTCATAACACTTTTAAATTTCTTTTGTTTCTTCCTTCATATTTTTGTGCAAGCTGTCTTAATTGTTTCATAATAACCTGTCACCATCAATTCTAAGAAACCATTTAAATTACCTCCTTCACTTTTTTTCAGATATAGAACCAGAGCCCCAAATTTCCTCTAAGTCTCTAATCAATGTTTACATGTATTTGCAGACTATGTTTTCACAAAGTAAAACATTATTTTGAGCAAATTATGCAATAGAACTAGGAAAGGTTAATTATGAGTAGAATTGTCATTGGATATCATGAATTTCAGAAAATGCTAGGGAAATTAGTGAATATAGAGTAACTAATCTACAACCTCCTCACACATTCCTGACAAATCTGGAAGTGAAACTCTGTTATTGGTTACTAGTCATCTAAAAAACCCATAGATTTGTTTTCCTCTGTGTGGGCCAACTGAAGTTAGACAGCTGTTCATACCTAAGAATTTAATATTATGAGCCATTCATGTAGCTTCTTTTAAAGAATTTTTTGAAGCAAAGGTATTTTTTAGTAGTAGTATTGGAAGACAATCACATCTAAAGAAGTTCTTGGAATTGGAGTTGCAGTTAGAAATATTTGCATGAATAGTACTGCTTAATAATAGTGCAGTCCACCTGCTGTATATGAGGAAGCTAATAAATAGGGTAAAAGGAAAACTCTTAACTTTTTTGTATATTTAAAAAGAATATATTTCTTTTGTACTATTTAAAAATATTTTAAAAATGTAAATATATATATAAAATAAGATTATGTAACCTGTGTTTTTAATTGTTTCTGTATTCCTTATCCATCCCAGTTTCTCGGTCTAATGATTTCTTCCATTAACATGAATTAGACTAGTATGTCTAGAAACTTTATTCTCTTTATTGAGTTCTTTTTCTTATATATTTGTATTAACAGCCTTTTAGAAAGCACATAATGAGAAATTGCATTATTATGAAGGGACTGTTTTTTTCTTTTGAAGCAGTTTTTATTAAATACTAATCAGTTAGCTTTACTTTTCGAGTAACAGTGTGGTAGCATGGTAAATGCATATACTGTGTTGTTGAATTTGTGTTGGTTTACAGAAATCCATAGCCAGTAGCAATTTTTGACTCTTTAAAGTTTTCTGTTCACTAGTGTCTTTAATATTTTGGTATTTAATTTTGAATGCATATGACAGTTGAATTAACTATAGGCTTTTAAAAGAATTATCAAGAAGGGAAATGTAATAAAAGGTATTTTTTAATGAAGTGAGACTCCTACAATTTGGGGAATGGGGTTTGTAATTGAATTTTTTTTTTTTTTAGCACAAGGTAATATTGATATTGTTTTTCCAAGGGAATTTCAGCAATATACATGGATAATTTAGAGTTCTTAGTACCTATATGTAGACTTGTTTATATCTTCAGAATATTCTGTTAATAGGATTAAAAACATCATAATGCATAGAATAAAGCCCATAAAATAGATATAGAATAAAGCCTTGAAAACTTTGTTACACCTGAGTATAATTTTTTAAATTTTTAATAGGATACAACATCTATTGAAAAGATGTCAAACTGTTGTGAAGAAATGTAAGTATAAAAGTGAACTCTGTAATGTTCTTATTTAGAAATGTGAACAACTGGTTACATTTGAAAAATGTGTGCATGTAGTGAAAAGATAATATAATGATGGCTTTTTCTCAGTACCTTGTCTAAGGTCTGAGCTAGACAAGCATGACCCAGTCTTACAGTAGGGGTCTTCTAGCCGTGATAGTTTTCAAACAAAATAAGTACTGATCATTCTTGTCCCTTGTCTAACTAAAGTAAGTTAAATTATTTGTCCTGAAAGTACATCAAAAGAGATTTGCTACTGTGTTGTTGACACACATTCTGTTAATCCTGAGATTCTCCTCCGCTTCAAAAGTTGCCTAGGTTGATTGACGACACAGATACAATATCTGCTATCCAGAGTTAAAACTCAGCTGCATGCCATAATGAAAGAAAAGCTGTATTTGTGATGCTGGGACACAATTCATCAGAGTCCAGTAATGGATCCCCAGCCAACCTGTATTGTTTTAGCTGACTGAAGTGCACCATGGGAGTGCTGTCTTTCACTAATAATGCTGTCTTCTGTAGATCGAGGCCCCGAAAGCCATGGCAGCAGACCTTCTCAGAAGTTTTTGGCACTCGTTGGAAGATCCTGTGGTTTATTCCTTTCAGGCGGAGGCAACCACTGCGAGTTCCCTACCACTTTGCCAATCACGTCTAAACAGATGGATGGTGGGCACAGATGGGTCCTCCATGCTGGAAATGCGTTACAGGTTTTCTGATAATAGAACTATGACAGTCTTCAAGTCAATTAAAATCCACCCACCAATCTTAAGCATCATAATGTGCCCCAGGCTTTATTTTAATAGTGATCTTGATCCTGTTGTGGGACTAATAAAAGATCTATATTTAAGTTTTAAAGCATGTTTACTTTCAAATTAGCTTTCCACAGGGATTTCTTTAAATGCTTTTGTTATTAAACTCAAAAGGCACTGATTGGGATGAAATAATTGTACATAATTTCTTTTAGTACTAACAGTGTTACAGATTTCAGTTTATGGGAAACTTCAAATGTCTATTTAAAATTTTCACTCTTAAGCAGTACTAACCAAATCTGAATTTAATTCTTCAAATTTTACAAAAGTTGATATGCCTTTTATGTAAATTTTCTTTTTCAAATACAGTTTAAAATATGATATACTCCCTTTTATATGTGCTGCAAGATTTTTTAAAAATGCAGCATATAAGATTGAACAGCAACAAAAACCAAAAGCAGCAACACAAAAAAAGGACTGTGTTTTCTTAGAAGTAGCTTTCTGATTTTTTTTTTCTCTTCACCAAAAACTAAATAAAAATACCACTAAAGTAAAATACAAACTACCTACTTTATTTTAAAGGAAAAATTAATTTTTTCCACATTAACTTTCCCCTTTCTTCTCCCTCTACTGTTGTAATTATTGATTTTTGTTGAGATATTTGCTCCAAGGAAGAATTTTTGACAAAACAGACGTGTTCCTATTTTACCCTAAGATTTTGATGAGCAAAAGGGTAAAGAATTTGCAATAATTCCACTGATACCTTTTTTGTGTAGTTATATTAGAATGTGTTATGTTTTTTAAATGCTAGTGAACTAGATAATATGTAATGTATAGTATAAAGAGGAATATTTTGCTTTTGAAAAAATGTATACTTTTTACTTTTACCTATTAGATCTAAAATGACACCTTTAAGATTTTTATGTATAAATATTGGCCAACTAATATTGAAATTTTATTTGTAGAAAGTTACTAGTAAAAGTCAGTAACTTTTGTGTACCTGTAATCACCCAAATTGAAATTAAATTTTAATTGCCCACATGTAATCTGGATGGAGAGACCTTTCATTGTAGCTAATGTTAGGAAATGACCTTAAAATAAGAAAATATAGTGATCTGTATTCATGATTAGCCTTATAAAAATTTAAATTGTTGATAGTGATGGTCTCTTGGAAAGTACAGAACATTTGTGTGAAAAAAATATTTAGTATGTTTTGGAAAAAAATTCAGTTAAAAAATTTTTTTTCCATTAGAATACTGCAAAATCCATATATCTTTTCTAAAGAAATTATGTACTCAGTCTTTCTCTTGAAGAGAAGGTTGAAGGGGTGTCTAGTGTTCTTGGAGCATAGCAATATTTTCTTTTTAGTTAATTTTGATAGTAAGGAGTCATACCTGAGAAATCATGGAACAGAAGGTTAACCATTGTCAGCTAGTTAACTGTACTGTGTTTAGTTTTTAGAAACTGTAAATAGTCTTCTAAAGTAATAGAATAAGGTCTTCTCAGAGATTTAAGTGCCATGTCTCTCCTGTTCTAATTACAATGCTTTATTATTTAAAAACTTAGATGTGGAAGGTAAAAATATTTATTGGTGCTGATAAGTTGCGTAGTAAATTTAATATAAGAAATATATTTATAGAGCTTAATGAACCACAAAATTAGTATATTCATGCCAGGCAAATAAATGGGTAGGTTTTTGTGCAAGCTAACATATTGACCAAATTTGGCCTGGTGACAGAAGTTATAAGGAGTATAGATAATGTGGATAGATATCAGTCAAATGCCTTATGCTGTATACATTCCTTTCAAATGAGGATCTTGAGAAAATAGCATAGCCAAGTGAAGACTCCTAAAGAGCTTTATGGATGTATTTATACTTCATGTAGTAGCAGTAGCCACCTTGAAAGGTACTGGGGAGGTTAGTGCCAACCTCTGCCTCAGTGATGAGAACCAGAGGTGGTCTCTTTCCTACTCTAAAGTTCTCTGTTTCTGGCTTTCTTAGATTTCCCAATTTTAGGGCACATTCTTTTCACTTCTTTCTCTTTACTTTCCCTGATCCTGATCCCATTGAAGCTGATTCTTCTAAGTTACTGAAATGCAAACTAATACACTAGGCAAGGCGTATATTTATTTTTCTTTGAATGGCAGAAATGCTACATATCAATATATTTATATAAGAATCTATATAAAGTATAGCTGTATATACTTATGCTGTAACTTCAGGTGTTTTCAAGTTAGCACACATGACTGGGTTTTGTGATTCTTGGTAGACCACGTGAGAGAGGCCACCTGGCACTTTCCTAGGGAGTGCATAAACTCTAGTGTTCTCTCTGCGCCCTCTTTTGGCTAATTGATGTAATTATACTGGCTTTAGAGATTTATTGCCCCACAAGTGAACTGTATAGTCAAATTCTGAACATTTCAAAGGTACAAATTTAAGGGAAGTCTGTGTAAAAAATGTAAGGTTTTATGAAAATGAATGTGTTCCTATTTATGATTTTGATGTCTAGTTCATACAGGTATGACCTCTTTTCTTCATTTATGTGTATTCATATTATATTTTTTTACTGTCAGATTTATATCAGATGAGGATAAATACATATTTATTTTGAACCTTATTTTGGCAAATTAAGCCTCAGAATTGAAAAAACCATTACCTTAAAATTACCAATTTACTACAAAACAAATTTGTTGTAGTTACAATAGCAAGCAAGTGTCTAGTGTGTTTTACTGAATATATAAAAAAATACAGTTAGTTTTTAATCCCAGTTTTGGAATGAATTTTTTTTTTTAGCTCAAGATTGTGGGCAAAAATTGACTGAGTTCAAAATTTTAAAAATATTAAATCAGCTGATGTTCCACTGTAAGAAAAATAACTATTTTGCTTAAGAATTGTATTTAAAATATTTGTGGTTAACTTAAGAAATAGGTATATTTAAAATAGTAATATATTAATCTCTTTGAGCAGAAGAAAGCATAGTTTTAAATAATAGAAATAGAAAACATAAGCATAGATAAAGTTTAGTATGACAGCTAAGTTAAAATTTCTGTCAGAATGGGCATTAGTGATTGTTTGCTAAAGCTTAGTATTTTTCTCTAGGATGGTGGCTAATTTTAACTATTCTTCATCAGGCTTTTTTAGGCCACTTTTGTACAAATAATAAATTGAAGGAATGTTTCACCCCAAAGGGTGTTTTGATGCTAATCATGAAGACTTGAGTTAGGAGAACACCTCCACACAAGACGTATGAAGTAATTTTGATTTTTAAGCATGTAGCTTTCTGTGTGTTAGATAATGGAGTGGTTTGAATGTTCTCACTTATGTTGGTATAAAATCATAGTATATGCAGCTGTAGTTTACAAAAGCATTAATATTAACAGAGCTGCTAGTCTTTCCCTGGACTTTTCTCTAGTGTCTACTTCCCTTAGTGCTTCCTGTATGAATAGACTACTTAGCTCAAGTTTACTAAACTATTGCTGCTTTATTAAATAAGTTTTTGACATGACCTCTATATATGTAGATATATCTAGAATTTATTTGGTACAGTTTATACTTATAAACATTAAATAATTTATTATTAGATATGGGATTTTTTTACCCAATTCTCCTACTGTTGCTTTAAAAAAAAAATAGTATTAGCAAATGTAGTTAGTAAGTCATACACATTTAGTATGTTCTACTTGCTAGTATTAGTAGCCATATAACTAGTAAATGAATGAATGTAGTATTTAATGTCCACATTTATTACTTTAGATCCTAAGAATCCTCTGAATTTCTCTGTAAATCACTAATTTCATTGAACTCTGAATTTAGCCATTCTCAACTGAATCCTAGAATATTCTTCAGTAGAACATGAAAAAGTAATAGAACCAACTTGCTTGAAGTATTGTGAACCAATGCTGTCGTTCTGTATATCAGTCAGTATGTAACGTTTCTGCTGTGTTTGGGATGGTAATGGTTTAACTTCAGGAAAGTTTTCTCTTATGTCTCCTTTCATTATCATTGTGCAGATTTTTAACTAAATTTAGTGCATTTTTGTCTCTTCTTCAGATGTTATAGTATGCTGCTTGCTATGCGAATTTGAAACAGAAATAATAGTGATCTTTCTTCTTATGTTATTGGTATTTTTGGTATTTTCCACTATTATTAATTTTTTTTTTTTGCTATATTCTTTCCTTTTTCCTTTTTCTACCATAGAGTACAGGTATAAATGAGGAGTGAGTAGCCAAAACTGGATAAAGAGAGTAGGGGAACATAATGAGATAGAGAGAAGGCTAGACACTAGACTATGTATAATCAGCATCTTAACAGCAGGGTTTACTGGACACAGAATTTCCCTGCTACAATCACTTTAGCCTTATCTCTTGTTGATACCGTTTTACTGTAAGAGTTGTTAATGCATGTAAGCATTTAGTTTGAGTTATTTTACCTAAGGAGTTTATATTGCTGATTCTTGTCAGCTAGTCAGATGCCTTTGAGAAATTCTTTTTAATTTTAAACATCATAATTGTAAAGTGTCTGCTGTCAGGAAGTTTCAAGAATTATGTGGTAGTACAGCTATTTAATGCCAAGGAGAAGTTAATAGGTTGCCTAAAGTTTGACTGAAAAAACTAGGACCTTATTATAAGTCTCCTATTATGCAGAAAGGATACTATGTATTAAAGTAGAATTTGTCAACAGAGAGAAAATCAACTGTTTGTATATGAAGGGTGATTTTTCACTTCAAATTTTGGACTACTTCAGATATTTTGAGATCTTGAGGGTCTCCGTAGCTACCGGTATTGTGAATTCCTGTAACATGTAATATGGTGCCTACCACAGTCGTGCAGCACTCTGATCTTTTTGGTATTGATAGCTTTAAATATAAACAGAGATGTGGACAAAACAGTAGCAACAAAAGGTGTGTTCTTTTTGTGGCTTTGCTTGTCTGTTGACTAAGTACAGGGTTTAATTGCGTAGGCTGTTAACTAAAGGGAAAGCTTGGCTGCATGTTGCAAGCTCATTCTTGCCAGTGTGTGTTGGGTGATATTTGCACTACTGGTGCCTGAAGTTAGTGTTTTACAACCTCAATAACTAAAACATCCTGGTGCTACTCACTTTAGCCTTGAGTGACATTTTTAACTCCCGTACCAAAGAGTTAATTTTCTTTTCAGTTCCCTGAGGGTTCTCTTCTCACGTCCTTGTGTTTATAAAGGAGAATTTGATGTTACTAAGAAAAGTTCTGATTAATAGATGTTAGTTTTTGCACACTGCTGCCTCAATTTAGTTGGCTTTAAATGTCTCTCATTTGGACTTTATGTTTTTTAGTTAGGAAGATTAGTATGATGTTTAATTTTGTATTTTCATATAGATAGGCCACTTTAAAATGTAGTATGGTAGGTTGAACTTACAAAAGTTAATTGAAACACTCTTCACAAGATTTTTTTTTTGTCTTGATCTGCAGGAATAAATGAGAAATAATAAGAACTCTACTATTCCTACAAATGAATTATATGGCTTGTTGGGCCCTTTTAATAAATTCTGAAGCAAAATGCTAAAAGGAAAAGTTAAGGGCCCATTCTGATAACAGATGAAGGTTTCTGCATCTGTGTGTGTGTATTAGTGGTATTAAACAATGATATTGCCATTTTTCTATTTTGCAAATAAAGATAATTTTAAAGGAAATGTTAAAATATACACATATGTATGTGTGTACACACACATACCACATGCACACACGCACACATATGCTTGTCTAAGAGGAAATGCAAAACTTTGATTTAAACAAAACTAATAAGAAATTGAACTTTACATCCCCCAAAAAACCTAGATGTTGTTACTTCACGTAAGTTATAGTTGAGTATTTTAAAAACTAATTCTGCTTAGTGATTCATTTTATAAAAAATGAAAGAAAACATCCTTTAGAAGTAGTTGTAATTGTCCAAATGTTATACTGTTATGTTTACTATCCTGTTTCCCTGTTTTTTTCCCCCACAAACCTTTAAAGCATTAATTTAATGCCCCTAAAAAATGTAGCTGAATTGATTAAAAATTCTGGCAAGAAGGTAACTGAGTGTGCGTATTGGGAAAGTAGACAATCATATTTGAGAATGTTCCGCATAGTTTTCAATCAACTAAAATCGTTCTGTCTTTGAATGTAGATATAATATATGGTTTTGCAGTGAATTCTGAATGGAAAAAAATCATGCCTGAAACTAATGTGAAATGTGACTTAGGATCACGTGAATGATATATTGAAATACAGATGTATATATTATTAGGGGGAAAGACAATTTAAAAGCAAACTGGGAAGAAACAACATTGTCTCTAATTATGCAAATATATTTTCTAGATCTTGTTGCTGCAGTATCAGTTCTGAGTTACTCAGATTTTTTATGTGTTACTTAATTTAATGTGGCCAAATAGATAGATAGATAGTGAAGTCGCTCAGTCGTGTCCGGCTCTTTGTGACCCCATGGACAGTAGCCAACCAGGCTCCTCCATCCATGGGATTTTCCAGGCAAGAATACTGGAGTGGGTTGCCATTTCCTTCTCCAGGCGATCTTCCCAACCCAGGGATTGAACCCGGGTCTCCTGCATTGTAGGCAGACGCTTTACCATCTGAGCCACCAGGGAAGTCACATTTAATGTGGCTAAATGCAGTCATTTATTTAAGTTATTGGGTAATAGAAGATTCACAACTGTTGTCCTCTAGAGTATTAAAAAGAAATGTCTGCTTTAGCATAAGTAGAATAAAGTGGCTAAATGATATCATAGAAAGAATTTTCTCTACAACTGGAGATACTCAGGCAAGTGAGTTGCAAGTTTAACCTGAGGGAATAAAATAGACTTTTGCAGGAACTGAGTGTAGATGATCTTGCTTGTATGGGCTTTGTGTCCCTAGAATTAGTCTTCTAATATGTGACTGGCAAGTTTAATGAATAGGCAAAATTTGTGATATTTTGAGGCTCTTAAAATTTTGTGTCAACCTCATGTGATGTTTAATATTATATCCTGCCTAAAATAAAATACTTTTATTTTGATAGTATGTTCCAAGTGCCATGTGAAGATTCTGTTCTTAAATTTGTTGGGCGTTTTTACATTCAGTGCATCTGTTTAAATCTGAGTGTTATTTTGCTGCATGTCTGCTGTGTTACCTTGTCAGTTCCCCTAACAGCATTTAAAGAAAAATTGTCACTGATGTTTCTTGTGCTAAAGGTAATAAAGAAAATAGTAGTTGAGGGATATGAAACTAGATTGAGAAGAGGGAGGAAAATGATAAGTGGGAGCCATGTATCCGAGATACACTTGTTGAAATGAAAAGTCTACACTGGCTTTTGAATGAAAAACAAACCATGTATCTATCTACCTTAAGAACGATGTTTTGTTTTGTTTTTAATTTATTTTACTTAGTTTTATTCATGTAATATTTCTATTTTCTTTGCAGATTGTTTTTTTAATTTAAATTGTGAAGTTTTTACTTCTCTCAAAATGTATTATGTACTGTATTTTTAGATATCTTATTTTTAAATAAATATTTTTTAAAAACATAGGACTATTTTTCTTTCTCACCTCTCTATTTATTAAAATAAACCCAAATTCTAGAATTTAGGACTGTCAATATGGCTGGCCACTTTGTTTGCTGCTGCTGCTGCTAAGTTGCTTCAGTTGTGTCCGACTCTGTGTGACCCCATAGACGGCAGCCCACCAGGCTCCCCCATCCCTGGGATTCTCCAGGCAAGAACAGTGGAGTGGGTTGCCACTTCCTTCTCCAATGCATGAAAGTGAAAAGTGAAAGGGAAGTCGCTCAGTCATGTCCAACTCTTTGCAACCCCATGGACTGTAGCCCACTAGGCTCCTCCATCCATGGGATTCTCCAGGCAAGAGTACTGGAGTGGGGTGCCATTGCCTTCTCCGGGCCACTTTGTTTGCTGCTGCTGCTGCTAAATTGCTTCAGTCGTGTCCGACTCTGTGTGACCCCATAGACGGCAGCCCACCAGGCTTCCCTGTCCCTGGGATTCTCCAGGCAAGAACACTGGAGTGGGGTGCCATTTCCTTCTCCAATGCATGCAAGTGAAAAGTGAAAGTGAATTCGCTCAGTCATGTCTGACTCTAGCGACCCCATGGACTGCAGCTGTTTTATATAATTTGGATAATTATTCGTACTTAGTACCCTTAAGATTTTGTTCTGTCATAATCTCAGAATTGTTTACATATTCAAGAAAAACTCAGTATACATAGTAGAGTTGAAATTGACAGAGTATTTCTAGTTAGGCATATTTGTGTAGAGATGACCCAATTGACTATATTCAGTCACCCCTTTAGCATTTATTGTGCCAGACATTATTTTATGATAATAGTTTCTCTTTGTGGAGTAATCTATGCAAGGTAAAATGCAAAGAGTACATGTCTAGGCATTTATTTTCTAGGGGTATTACTTAGAGCTTTTGCTCTTACCAAGTTATGTTCTAAAAATACCTTCCTAGTTCAGTTCCGTTCAGTTCAGTTGCTCAGTCGTGTCCGACTCTTTGCGACCCCATGAATTGCAGCACGCCAGGCCTCCCTGTTCATCACCATCTCTCGGAGTTCACTCAGACTCATGTCCATTGAGTCAGTGATACCTTCCTAAGTCTCGACTAATTACTTTCATGTATATGTAAGAAATCAGAACAGAGACATATATATTAGTGAGTATAAATGGGTCAAAAATATCATCTGAAAAGACAAATCAGTGTGTGTGAGGAAGAATGAAGAAGTAGAAACTGCCCTGAAATTGAAAGATAGGGCTTAACTCTTATTTTAAAAACCCCCTTCTTAAATTTTTATTACCAGAAAAATAACTTGATAAATACTCTGAATTAATAGATAAATAAGTTGGTAGGATTTCAGATGAAACTGTAAACTTTGTTGCGTTGGTAATTCAAAGCAAATTGTTACATGCTGACAAGTCTTAAAAGGATTGTAAAACTTTACTCTTGTTCCTTCTTCAGTTTCCTTTGCTCTGATTCTAAGCAGCATATACGATAATTGTGCTTTCTCAGTGATGATAAGTTGTAATTCTCAAGTTTTTGGTCTCAGAACTTCTTTATTTTCATAAAAATTATTACATGCCCCAAAGAGTCTTTGCTTATATAGAAGGTCTTTATCAATATTGACTATATTAGAAATTAAAACTGAGAAGTATTTTAAATGCTTATTTATTCATTAAACATATAATAAACCTATTGCTTGTTAACATAAGTAATGTTTTTTCCTTAGAAAATCGTGATTCTAAATTTTTTTTCAAAGCTCTAATATCTGGCTTTAAAAAAGAAATTTGGATCTTCATAGAACACTCAGTCCATTACATTGTTATTTTGGCTGAAGTATCTGGAAAAATCTCATCTCATTCAAATAATGGAATTGAAACAAAGAAGAATATTTAAATAGCTTTTTCAATTGTCTGTGGATACTCTTCTTTGATAATATAAAAGTCTTAACAAGTTATGGTTCCTTAAAATTTAGTTACATTGTAGAACCCGAAACAATACCAAGGACTTTTCCAACCCTGTTACATTAAAAGCCACTGGTCTCTTTTTCACTTTGAAAAGTTCTCTTAACCCATACATGATTCTGTGACATCGTTCATTAGTCATTTGGAAACTATTGGAGTAACACAGATCTTTCAAGTGTTAACATATTCATTCTATAAAAATAAAAATTAGATTAAAATTTAAAACTAATATCACCACTGATCTTGTTCAGGAAAAGTAAGTATTAGAACACTGTACAGCTCATGCATTACATTTTGCAAAATCCTAATTTTCATGTGAAAACTTGAGTTTTATTATCGGTAACCACAGATTCAGTGATTTCCCTTAATGTGGCAGGTTCACTTCATCTTGAGAAAATATTTGCCATATATCCCTGTCTGAAAAATGAAAGTTTGTCAGCTATTCTTTCAAGTAAAAAATGCTATCCATGAAAAATGTGGTTAGTTCAGCTTGCAACTCAAAAGTTACACCAGTGCTTTTTTCCCTCAAGAATGAAGAGTTATACTTTGGAATACAGGTAAGAGTGCCTCATGTTTACTTCCTATGCTGTCAAAGAAAATATTGAAAATGTACTCAAAGGCTGAGATTTAGTAAAATTATTATTTTTACTGATTCATCTAGGGTGTATTAAGTGAAACTGGCTTCTCATTTTCTTTTTTAAGCTGAAGTTTGTTTGAATCTACTTAATTTAAGATCCCCTGGAGAAGTGCATGGCTATCCACTCCAGTTTTCTCTCTTGGAAAATCCCATGGACAGAGGAGCCTGGCAGGCTTTTGTACATAGGGTTTCAGAGTCGGACATGACTGAAGCAACTGAGCACGCATGCACAGGGAGGAAAGCAATGAGGGAAGGTAAGACAGAGCATTATTCATTTGAGACTCTAGTTCATTTACTCTTCATTTGATAAGTGAAAAGGAACATGAGCTGCTTAGAAAGAGAATTTGTATTTCTATATGCCTGCTTTTGAAACACTTAAAATATAGCATTCTTAAGGATTCACCTCTATTTAGCTAGTTATAAAGAGACAAAAACTAAAAACACATGACAGTATTATAATACTGCAAAATCATTTGAGAAGCTGCCAGATACTGTAAGTGAACAAATGCATACAAATGCTGCTCTAGGCTGACCAATTACCCATATGAGCAGCAATTATATTAGCGTGCAAGGGCAATTGGAGGGAAAATTGGACCCTGTGGACATCCAGCTGAGCAAACAGGACTGAGAAAGGATAGAGGATGTGTGTTGCTTTGAAAAAAAAATACATCTAAGCTTACTTAAAAAAATACTTGTGTCAGTCACAGCACATTCTTTATATGTCCTCTGGTTGCGTAGTATTTTTCAAATTAGTCCCTTTCTCCAAACAAAAATGTGCCTCTGCTTAAAGATCAAACACCCAAATAGTAATGTGTTTTGCATGTAAAAAAGCCAGAAGAATTCAAGGAATAGAGAAACTTGAAATATCCGAACATTCAGATGGTACTGTGTATAAGTGCTTACGTGTGGTGTTGGTAGTAAATTGTGGAATGGTTCAGATGAAACTTACCCTTCTTAATACTGAAATGTATTATTTTTATAACTACAAGTGGCCCCTCTAGCTGGTGCTGGTTCTTAGCATACATTGAATGATTGAGGATCTAATACAATGTGGAGTCTTTATAGTTCAACCTTGAAACTATGGGTGAGTAATCTTGTTGAATAAGGAATGACTATCAAGTTAATAAATTTCATTCTGTAAATTATGTAAGCTGTGTAGCAGTTGGGCCAAATAACCCTCATTCCATTTAATAGGTTCATATTTTAATGGTAGCTAAAAATAAGAAATATAAAAATTTTGGAGTGATCTATCTACCCTATAACTTGATGTCTGATTTAGAGAGTTCTTAAGTGTTTGAAAGCATTTCAAATCTTCTCAATATGGAAAACCTACCCACAATATGGAAAATACCAATCCATACAAAGTGCTATAATTTTTGCCATTCATTTTCCATATGTATTTTTGGATATTTGAAAATAATTTCAGTAATTTGGGTATCTCTGTGGTAGATAATCTCTAAGAGAGCCTCAGGTATCCACATCTCCTGGTTTTCAAACTCTTAGAGGATTTTCCATTTTTCCCTCCATTGAAGTAAACACTGTTCTAAATTTGGCATGTATTATTTCCAAAGATGTTCTTGTAATTTCATGTATGTAAAGATGAGAAATATATTTTATTTGATTATTTATATAAATCTCCTCACTAGCATTTATTTTTTTTCCACTTTTTTTTTTAATTGAAGGGTATTTGCTTTACAGAATTTTGTGTTTTTCTGTCATACCTCAACAACAATCAGCCATACGTGAACCCATGTCCCCTTCTTCCTGAGCCTCCCTTCCATCTCCCTCCCCACCCTTCTAGATGGTCACAGAGCCCCTGTTTGACTTCTCTGAGTCATACAGCAAATTCCCATTGGCTATTTTACATGTGGTACTGTGAGTTTCCATGTTACTCTCTCCATACATCTCACTCTCTCCCTCCTCCCCTCTCCCCACGTCCATAAGTCTGTTCTCTATGTCTGTTTCTCCATT
The DNA here is from genome assembly GCA_006410635.1 of Cephalophus harveyi. Classification (NCBI taxonomy): domain Eukaryota; kingdom Metazoa; phylum Chordata; class Mammalia; order Artiodactyla; family Bovidae; genus Cephalophus; species Cephalophus harveyi. The sequence goes on from SJYT01047504.1 coordinate 92,010, forward strand.
GCTGCCCTGAAAATAAATTCATCAGTACAATCTTTCTAGACTCCATATATATACATCAGTATCCAATATTTATATTTCTCTTTCTGACTTACTTCACTTTGTGTAATAGGCTCGAGGTTTGTCCACTTCATTAGAAATGACTTGAATGCGTTCCTTATATTTATGTACCACAGCTTCTTTATCTGTTCATCTGTTGATGGACAGCTCGGTTGCTTCCGTGTTCTAGCTTTCATAAATAGTGCTGCAATGAACATTGGGGTACGTGTGTCTTTTTCAGTTTTGGTACCAGCATTTATCTTTTGTTCCTGCTGTTTTTTTTTTTTTTTTTCTTCTCCATAGCACTTATCACCATTTAGAACAAAATGTGAAAAATGCCCACTTCTTCTGTGCTCCCCAGAGGCAGCTACTGACAGTAGCGTCAGTTCAGTTCAGTTCATTTCAGTTGCTCAGTCGGGTACGACTGCGACCCCATGAATCGCAGCACGCCAGGCCTCCCTGTTCATCACCAACTCCCAGAGTTCACTCAGACTCACGTCCATCGACTCGGTGATGCCATCCAGCCATCTCATCCTCTGTCGTCCCCTTCTCCTCCTGCCCCCAATCCCTCCCACCATCACAGTCTTTTCCAATAAGTCAACTCTTCGCATGAGGTGGCCAAAGTACTGGAGTTTCAGCTTTAGCATCAGTCCTTCCAATGAACACCCAGGACTGATCTTTAGAATGGACTGGTTGGATCTCCTTGCAGTCCAAGGGACTCTCAAGAGTCTTCTCCAACACCACAGTTCAAAAGCATCAATTCTTTGGCACTCAGCTTTCTTCACAGTCCAACTCTCACATCCATACATGACCACTGGAAAAACCATAGCCTTGACTGGACCAACCTTTGTTGGCAAAGTAATGTCTCTGCTTTTGAAAATGCTGTCTAGGTTGGTCATAACTTTCCTTCCAAGGAGTAAGCGTCTTTTAATTTCATGGCTGCAATCACCATCTGCAGTGATTTTGGAGCCCCCCAAAATAAAGTCTGACACTGTTTCCACTGTTTCCCTATCTATTTCCCTTTAAGTGATGGGACCACATGCCATGATCTTCGTTCTCTGAATGTTGAGCTTTAAGCCAACTTTTTCACTCTCCTCTTTCACTCTCATCAAGAAGCTTTTTAGTTCCTCTTCACTTTCTGCCATAAGGGTGGTATCATCTGCATATCTGAGGTTATTGATATTTCTCCCCGCAATCTTGATTCCCGCTTGTGCTTCTTCCAGCCCAGCGTTTCTCATGATGTACTCTGCATATAAGTTAAATAAACAGGGTGACAATATACAGCCTTGACGTACTCCTTTTCCTATTTGGAACCAGTCTGTTATTCCATGTCCAGTTCTAACTGTTGCTTCCTGACCTGCATATAGGTTTCTCAAGAGGCAGGTCAGGTGGTCTGGTATTTCCATCTCTTTCAGAATTTTCCACAGTTGATTGTGATCCACACAGTCAAAGGCTTTGGCATAGTCAATAAAACAGAAATAGATGTTCTTCTGGAACTCTCTAGCTTTTTCGATGATCCCGCAGATGTTGGCAATTTGATCTCTGGTTCCTCTGCCTTTTCTAAAACCAGCTTGAACGTCAGGAAGTTCACGGTTCACGTATTGCTGAAGCCTGGCTTGGAGAATTTTGAGCATTACTCAAAACTCTAGCGTTTGCTGCTGCTGCTGCTGCTAAGTCACTTCAGTCGTGTCCGACTCTATGCAACCCCATAGACAGAAGCCCACCAGGCTCCCCCATCCCTGGGATTCTCCAGGCAAGAACACTGGAGTGGTTGCCATTTCCTTCTCCAATGCATGAAAGTGAAAAGTGAAAGAGAAGTTGCTCAGTTGTGTCCAACTCTTAGCATGTGAGATGAGTGCAATTGTGTGGTAGTTTGAGCATTCTTTGGCATTGCCTTTCTTTGGGATTGGAATGAAAACTGACCTTTTCCAGTCCTGTGGCCACTGCTGAGTTTTCCAAATTTGCTGGTATATTGAGTGTAGCACTTTCACAGCATCTTCTTTCAGGATTTGAAACAGCTCAACTGGAATTCCATCACCTCCACTAGCTTTGTTCGTAGTGATGCTTCCTAAGGCCCACTTGACTTCACATTTCAGGATGTCTGGCTCTAGGTGAGTGATCATACAATCGTAATTATCTTGGTCATGAAGATCTTTTTTGTACAGGTCTTCTGTGTATTCTTGCCGCCTCTTCTTAATATCTTCTGCTTCTCTTAGGTGAATGACAGTAGTATATTGCATATTGATAAAATTAGACACAAAGTATTTTGAAGTCATTTTGTGCTTTAGGATCTAAAATACTGTATGAAATAATTATCATGAAGGTGCTTTTCCCAGGGTGGGGCCTATCCAGATGTGTTGACCCCTGAAACTTCCCCAAATGGGAAAAACTCGGCTGGATAATTTCTGGTAGTGGAGGACTGTGTTCATACTTTCCCTTGGAAAAAAGAAAGTAAAAGTAAAAGAAAAGAAAATACTGCATAAAAAGGAGAAAAAAAATGGTCTCTGTTCGTCTGTGAATTAGCAAAACTCACCTCTTTCTCCAGGCTTCCCAGATGGCACTAGAGGTAAAGAACCCGTCTGCCAGTGTAGGTAGCCATAAGAGAATCGGGTTTAAACCCTGGGTCGGGAAGATCCCCTGGAGAAGGGCGTGGCAACCCACTCCATTATTCTTGCCCAGAAAATCCCATGGACAGAGGAACCTGGCAGGCTGCAGTCTGTAAGGTCGCAGAGAGTTGGGTACAACTGAGCATGCTTGCACGCAACTGACATGCACGCACAACCTCTTTCCCCAACCGCTTTGCTGCCATCTAGTTTGAGAACCATTGGCATGAGCAAAGGTGCAGAAGTGGGAATGAAAACTGTGGGGTCTACTCAGAGTAAAAATTTGCATTAGAAGTAGTAGGAAATGAAATAGACAGAGTAAGATCAGACCATTATGAAATCGTGAGATAGGCAGTAGGTAGTCATTGAAGGTTCTTAAGCAGAGAACTAGCATGTGGGGCTAGTTTGAGAAGCTCAGAGGAACAGTGATTGGCAGCTGGGTGAGAGTCTACCAAGAGCAGGTGGTCTTGAGAACAGGAAACCGGGAAAGAAGGCATCGCGGGTCTTTTTAAAGCCTTTCTTTGGTTGTAACTGTTAACTCTTGTCTCAAGGGGATAGCAGAATAGTATTGTCCTCTAAGAAAATGGATAAACACTGAACTTAAGGTTTTGAATGGAAAAATGGAATTGTCAGTGAATTGCCTTGAGTTTTTTCAGTTTTCTAAAAGGAGCAGTGAGATTTATTCTTGAGAAAAAAGTGGTGTGAAGGCTGATTTTCAGTTATTTGTCAGTTGGTACACTGCTAAGGTCATCCTTTCCTTAAAGAAAGCATTGACTCTGGTGCCCTCTTCTGGATGTTGTGTCAGTTCAGTTCAGTACAGTCGCTCAGTCGTGTCCGACTCTTCGCAATGTTGTGTAATTCCCTAAGTAATTCTACTGGTGGTCAGTTAGTGAAGACTGAATTGCCACTTAAATACAGAAATCCCGTTACAGGGAAAAAAAGGGAATAAAGGTAAAATGCAAAAATAAACGAAACCAAGTTGAAGAATATACAAATATTTTCCCAATTTTTTATTTTGAAAATTTCTAACCTACAGAAAAGTGCAGGGAACAACCATATATCTTTTATGTAGGTTCGTCAGTTGTTAACATTTTGTAATAATTCCTCTCTCTCTCTCCATACACACACAGCGTATGCCTGCGCACTCATGTCAGAATGACGTTTAAAGTGAACAGTAATTCACTATCATTAATATAGCACCTATTTAAATTTTTCAGATTTCAAAAATACCTTTTATAGATGTTTGTTCTTTTATATTTGCTTTTAAAATTGGGTCAAAGTTAATCTAGCCTAATTTAATCTATCCCTGTTTTTGTTTTTCATGACATAAAACTTTTATGAGTACTAAAATTGAATCAGCAATTTAAAAACTCCCAACAAGCAAAAGTCTGAGGCTGGATGACTTCACTGGTGAATTCTACCAAAAATTTAGAGAAGAGTTAACACCTATCCTTCTGACACTATTCTAAAAAATTGTAGAGAAAGGAATATTTTTTTTTAACTCATTCTGTGAGGACACCATCTCCTCAATATCAAAGCCAGAAAAAATATCAGAAAAAAGAAAATTATAGGCCAGTATTACTGATGACATAAATGCAGAAATCCTCAACAAAATCATTATCAAACCAAATCCAACAATACATTAAAAGGATCATACACCATGATCAAATGGGACTTACCCCAGGGATGCAAAGATTTTTCAGTATCAGGTCAGTCAGTGTGATATATCACATTAACAACTTGAGGAATAAAAATCATATGATCATCTCAATAGATGCAGAAAAAGTTTTTGATAAAATTCAGCATCCATTTATGATAAAAACACTCTCTAGAAAGTAGGCATAGAGGGAGCATACCTCAACATAATAAAGGCCATATATGACACACCCACAAATAACATTATATTCAGTGGTGAAAATCTGAAAGCAGTTCCTCTAAGATTAGGAACAAGAGAAGAATGCCCACTCTTGCCACTTTTGTACCACCTGCAGCAGTCAGAGAGTGAAATGAAACGTCAACCCAAATTGGAAAAGAAGCAAAACTGGCTCTGTTCGCAGATGACATGATATTCTTCATAGAAAACCCTAAAGATGCTACTAGAAAACTACTAGAGCTCATATCGATGAATGTGGTAAAGCTGAAGGATACAAAATCAATATGCAGAAATCGGTTGCTTTTCCACAGACTAACAATGAAATGTCAGAAAGGAAAACTAAGAAAACAGTCATTTACCATTGCATCAAAAAGAAAATACCTAGGGATGAAGCTCCCTCCAGATGTACAGGACCCATATTGGAAAACTATAAGACAGGGAGGAAAGAAGTCGAAGACAAACACGGGAAACATATGATATATCTCTACCATGTTCTTGGATTGGAAGAATTAATATTGTTCAAATGGCCATATTGCTCAAGGCAATCTGTAGATTCAGTGCAATCCCTAGCAAAATACTAATGGCATTTTTCACAAAACTAGAACAAATAATTTAAAAATTTGTATGGAAACACAGAAGACCCCCAATAGCCATACCGATCTTGAGAAAGAATAATGAAGCTGGAGGAATCACACTTCCTGATTTCAGACTGTACCATAATTACTACAAAGGTATAGTAGTGAATACTGGCAGAAAAACAGGCAGGTAGATGAATAGAACAGAATGGAGAGCCCAGAGGTAAACCCATGCCCTTACGTTTAATCTGCAACAAAGGAGGCAAGAATATACAATGGAGAAAAGACAGTCTCTTCAGTAAGTGTGCTGGGAAACCTGAACAGCTACACATAAAAGAACGAAATGACGTTCTCTAACACCATAATCAAAAGTAAACCCCAAATGGACTGAAAACCTAAACATAAGAACATTTCCTAGAGGAAAAAACAGGCAGAACACTCTAACATAAATCATAGTATTATCTTTTTGGATCCATCTCTAGAGCAATGGAATTAAAAACAAAAGTAAACGATTGGGACCTAATTAAACTTAAAAGCCTTTGCACAGCAAAGGGAAACCATACACAAAATGAAAAGACAGCCTATAGGATGGGGGCAAATATTTGGAAACAATGTGACAAGGAATTAATTTCCAAAAATAAATAAATAGCTCATACAGCTTAATACGGAAAAACAAAAAACAGCTCAATCAAAACATAGGCAGAATACATAAATAAGTATTTCTCCAAAGAAGACATATAGAAGACATATAGATACAGGCATTAGTATTACTAATTATTAGGAAAACGCAAATCAAAACTATGATGAAGGATTACCTCACACCAGTCAGATTGAGCATAATCAAAAAGTCTACAATAATAATAAATATACAATAATAATAATAATGCTAGAGAGGATGCAGAGATAAAGGAACCTCCCTATCCCGTTGGTGGAAAATGTATCAATAAATTGCTTCAGTCAGAATGACTGAAGAGAGAGAGAGAGAACAGGCACTTTTCAAACTGCTGCATTACACTGGTCTCTAGGGCGAGTGAGTCTGCATGTGAGCCCTTTAAGAGAGAGATCTCAGTTCTCTACAGCCCTTTGGTCCAGGGTCCAAGCCAGAACCTTTTGGGGGTTCATCTGTTCCACTGCAGGTCCCAAGGCTTGCGGGACCCGATGGGTGGCATGAACCCCTCCCTCCTTGGGGAGAAGCTCTGCACGTTTGACATCCCTCCTGACCATGGATCACGGCTCTGCTGGTGGGGTTTTAGTAAGCCGACTCCTTGCCTCTCCTGCTTGTCCCAGGGTGGCCCTTTTATCATTTATTGTGAAGGCACTGGTCAGTGAGTTTTCAGGTTTTTTCTAGATGGAAATGTGCTGAATGTTGATTTGGTGTGGGAGGTGAGTTCCACATCTTCCCACATGGCCATCTGCCTGTACGTTTCTTTTTTCTCCTTGTCTTATACTTACCTGACTGTGGTGTTGGAGTAATGCTGTGCTCATAAAATGAGCTTGGGAGGTTCCCTCCTCCTCAGTTTTTTAGAAGAGCTTGAAAAGGATTGGCATTAATTCTTTTAATATTTTATATAACTCCCCAGTGAGACAGACCATCTGGGCCCAGGCTTTTCTTTGTTGAGGGGCTTTGGGTGCCAGTGCAGTCTCCTTGTTATCGGTCTGTTCAGATTTTCCATTCCATTTTCCATTCCTTCATTACTCAGTGTTGGTAGGGATATTATCTTCTATTGATGTTGACATCACTCTCCCCTCATACTTTCTTTTTTGTAAATATTTGCTTATTTATCTGGCTGTGCCAGGCCTTAGTTGTGGCATGGGCTCTTTCATCTTCCATGTGGCTTGTGGGATCCTTCAGTTGCGGCATGCAGGATGTTTTTTTCTTAGTTGTGGCATGCGGGATCTAGTTCCCTGACCAGAGAGTTCAGAGTCTTATCCACTGGGACCACCAGGGAAGTCCCTCCTCTTCATACCTTCTTATCTAGATACTGCAGTTGTCTTCTGACTTTCTCTCTGCCTCGTCTTGAGCCAGCCCCACCTGATTCTTTCTTCAAGATACTGCTAGAATGCTCTTCAAAAAAATACATATATGGCCATGCTACTCCCTGCCAAAGGTTTTCCAGTATTTCCCCATTCCTTATTATTTCCCTTCCTTTTCTTTCTTTCCCTTTCATCCTAGTTACAGCCCTCATCCTCTGAGTATGTCTGCATAGATGTTGGGAGAGCTCATTAAGTAAATTGATTTTAAGGGAAAAATAGCACTTAGTCATCTCAAAAATAAACTCTAATATGAATTTCAGCATTGTGGGAAAAAGAACTCTGGAACATGACTGTTACATCATCGGTTTAGCCTCACTGTATTTCAACAAGGCAAAGCTGAAGTGAGGGCTGTGGGTTAGGGGTCATAGTGACAGGAGGTTGATGCAGAGTGGTGAGGTTGGCTTCAGTTGTGGGTGAAGTTCTTCCATCACACAAGCTTAGCTGCGCCACTGGGATGGCACATTTGAATGCCGCATGTGCATAGTGGGCTTGTCTGGAGGCCCAGATGATAAACAATCTGCCTGCAATGCGGGAGGCCTGGGTTTGGTCCCTGGGTCAGGAAAATACCCTGGAGAAGGGAATGGCAGTATTCTTGCTTGGAGAATTCCATGGACAGAGGAGCCTGGTGGGCTACGGTCCATGGGGTTGCAAAGAGTTGGACATAACTGAGCGACTAACACTTTCATTTTCACATATAGTTTGCTACATGGTAATTAGGCTTTAGTGGTAAGCACTTCCCACTAGTGCTTAAAATCAGACATTAATTTCTCCTCATAGGTTAGTTCTCTAGCATTTATAATCAGCATCTTCATTTTTCCCTTATGTCATATATCTCAGAAGACAAAAGTCCTGGATTCAGTTTCCCAAAGCTGAGATTTCATTCTCATTTTCTACTTCTTTTTTTATTTTACAAGCCTAGACCCAGCTCAGAAGTCAAAAGCAGCTAGTCATAGGCCAGATAAAACATGTGAATTTTGTTTAGCCTACAGTTTATTATAAAAATGTAAAATTAGCTTCCAGTGTGTAAACATTAAGAAATTGCATGTAACATCTAGATCTCTCCAGCTTCTTTTGAAAATTTACAGGTTTTGGCAATAGTGGGCTTTTTTTCTTCACTTCCAACATGGTAACCATGGGCCCCCTTGGACATGAATTTGGCCTGAACTCACAGGTCAGCCAAAAGCTCTGTGAAGGGTATTCTAGCCCCACAGTATTCTAGCTGATCCCAAGGCTGAAGCATTTGAGTCTGTGACTCTTGGGTCACTTCATTCCCAAAACACATATTGTGCCTCCAATGTGCCTAGCACTGTCCTGAGCCATTTATATAAGCCTGCTTCAAAATTGTTTGTTTCACCTTATAGATGCAGAAATGGAGGTTCTGAAAGTCAAACAGGAGTTACATGACTGGCAAGTGGCAGAGCCAGATTTGACCCAGGTGATGCTTCAGGCTCTGTGGTTACCGTGTCCATAATCATTACCTACTTTAAAAATCCTTTCCTTGGTTGCGGCAATTCAACATGTGACTTTTGCTTATAGCAAAATTAAAAAAATGACAAATCTAAAAATTGTCACAACATGGAAATATGGCAGTTTACATACATTTCTGTTTGTCACTGTGTTCTCCATTGATTGCAGTACTTCATACATTCTATTTTATAACAAGTGAGTTACTACTATGTCAGTTCACAATTGCATTCATTGGCATTTCCATATGGGCATGATACCCCAACATTTTTTAGATTCCATGTAACCTACAGATTTGATCATTTTTAAAAACTGTTAATATCATTTAAATAGAACCAAGGAACAATAGAATTAATTTATTAATTCCTCTGAAACAGAAAGGTTTACTCAAAGTTAGTATTTTCCTGAAATGACTGAAAAATCTGCCCTTTAGGAAAAATATTCAGAGCCTATTTGAAAAGTGTACATTTAAAACCAAGCTATTACAGAAAGTTTAAAATGAATGTAAAGACACAGGATGGCTTCTGAACTGTTTTTCAGTGACATTACCTATCTTGCAGGGTGATCATGTGGAAAACGACTACTGAGCAGAAATACAAAGGATGAAAGTAGAAAGCAACAGCACACAATAAAAACAAGATACAATCGAAGACTAAAACCCTGGGGTCAGCCAAATGAGTTCCCCGGTACACCTTGAATTGCAGAATGATTGAAATTGCCTTATCTCCTCACTTGTGAAACAGAACATAATCACTGTGTTGCAGAGTGTCCCTGACAAATAGTAGCTGGTGAATAAATCTTTATTTTCATTCCCAACAGTTTTAACACAGGAGGATGGTTTTTATGTTTTTCTATATCATGATCGAGTCATATGAACAGTTCAGTTCAGTCGCTCAGTCGTGTCCGACTCTTTGCGACCCCGTGAATTGCAGCACGCCAGGCCTCCCTGTTCATCACCATCTAGTCCATTGGGTCCGTGATGCCATCCAGCCATCTCATCCTCTGTCGTCCCCTTCTCCTCCTGCCCCCAATCCCTCCCAGCATCAGAGCCTTTTTCAATGAGTCAACTCTTCGCATGAGGTGGCCAAAGTACTGGAGTTTCAGCTTTAGCATCATTCCTTCCAAAGAAATCCCAGGGTTGATCTCCTTCAGAATGGACTGGTTGAATCTCCTTGCAGTCCAAGGGACTCTCAAGAGTCTTCTCCAACACCACAATTCAAAAGCATCAATTCTTCGGCACTCAGCCTTCTTCACAGTCCAACTCTCACATCCATACATGACCACAGGAAAAACCATAACCTTGACTAGACGGACCTTAGTCGGCAAAGTAATGTCTCTGCTTTTGAATATGCTATCTAGGTTGGTCATAACTTTTCTTCCAAGGAGTAAGCGTCTTCTAATTTCATGGCTGCAATCACCATCTGCAGTGATTTTGGAGCCCAGAAAAATAAAGTCTGACACTGTTTCCACTGTTTCCCCATCTATTTCCCATGAAGTGATGGGACTGGATGCCATGATCTTCGTTTTCTGAATGTTGA